>PVIA01002169.1:0-25477 GCA_004024845.1 Tonatia bakeri
AAACAATTGAAATAGTGGGAAATAATTCAAATAGTGATGTAAAAGTAAAATTTTCTTAGAAAGTTGTTCAAGTTTTTTAAGAAAAAGAAAAAAAATAGAATTCACAAAAGGATTGTATAATAATACATAACCCAAACAAGGTAATTCTTGGCAAAAGAGATTTTAGTATCAAGGATTATACTAGATTATGATGATCATTTATATTTGGTTCCCAGGTTCGGAATTCTTCATGGAACTTAACACAATAATGCTTAATTAACTCTGATAATCCTTAGCATATAAGATTTTTGAGCCAGATCGCCCTTGCTTCTGAACAATAATATATGTCTAATACTATTTTTTGTAGAAATGTAGATTCTTGACGTATGCTTGTTGAGCAAGTTTCTGCTCTGACAAGGTATCTGCTCTTCTCAGATTCATATATTTTAAAAAGCCTTTAATATATAGTCTTTTTAAATTGCTTTGGCAAGTAATGATTTGTGCTAGTTAATATTAATTTTAATTATTTAGAAAAAAATGTTCCAGCGTCCAAATAGTCACTTCCATTCTTAAACAGAGAAGTCATTTAACTTTATGATGACTTTGGAACCATAAAATGGTAATGAATAAACTGCAGAACAAATGGATATTCTATTGATTTTATTTAACAACTACTTATTAAGTGGCAGAGGTTGGCCTTCAAAACAATGGGTACACACTCTTTAAAACAGAAGTGTCTGAGCTAAGCAATTTGGGAGTTTGCTCAATAGTTTAAATGATAATCGTATTCACTATGGTGGTACACAGATTTTTTTGTTGACTGTAGCTTACTTGGAGGCAATATTCATAATGACAAGGCTATCTTTTGGGGCATGCCATCTGTGCAGTAGTATCGGCTCCATGCTCTGAAGGGGCCCACAGTCATTTGCATGTTCTGCTGTTGCTGTCTTACAATTCTTAATAATTTTTTAATTAGAGACCGTGCTCTTTCATTTTGCAGTGAATTCATCAGATTACATAGGGGACTCTACATAGTATATAAAGAGATTTGGAATCAGACTATTTGGGGTTTGAATCCTGGTTCTACCAAATTTTAGGTATGAAACCTTTAAACCTAGTTTCTTCATCTATAAGATTATGCCTGCTCTCTTCTATATAGTCCACCAACTTCATAACTTACCGTATAAATCTGATGAAATATTATGTAAAACACTCTATGCAGCCAAGGTGAATATTAAGTAAGTAATATCTCATTGTTATCCTTTTGGAATGTTTTGCTAAATATTTCAATAGATATAGTATAGGAAAAAAGGGAAGTCTATGATTAAATCTCCATTTAACATGGGGATTTAAAAAATCTGTAAGACTTTTCAGACTTTTGTATCACATATGAACTTTAAGAGGGAAGTAAAATATGCAATCTGAATAAAAATAATTTTATCTTCTAACATATTTCTTTTTTCTTTTAAAGAACATTGCAAAACAGAAAATAAATGACTTCTGAAATAGAAAGTCTTCTCCATAAGGTCAGTCTATGGACAATTTATACATTACACAGAAATGAACTTTGTCTATGAACAACTGGTCCTACATGACAATAGATTTATGGGTTGTAGCTCTTAATGCACATTTCTGTAGGAAAATGGAAGCTTCACTCTTATCTATATAACCAGTACTTTCCAGATACCATGGTTCAAAAAGTACTCAGTAAACAGTTGTTCAACGTGCACTTTTCAAGTCTTCTCTTTCTTTTTGAAAATATCCTGCTACTTAACTCATTCTGGATGACTTCAACATACCTGTAGATAAACTTTATAGTTTCTCAGTATTTTTAATGTCAACTCTTTTGAATTTTTTTCAGCATTTTACCTCACTTAAACTGTTGCTCTTAAACATGAACAAGAAACACTAAACCTCTCTGATTCCAAAAGGATTTGATTTATTGCACTGCTCATCCACAACCTACTGTTCTAAATTGTTTGTTCAGGTTCTTTTACTAACATCTTGACCTCTTCAGGGCCTCCTGTCCATTCAAGCCTTTGCTTTCTTCCAGATTGTCATCACTTTCTTTTCTCCCTTTATCTTCCTAGCCAGTTTAGAGTTCATGCATCTTTTGCACTGTCCAAAATACTCACTTCTTTACATGGTGCCTATATCTAGAATGTAAAAGCATAAGTTACAACTTATCTTGAGGCTTAGGCTCTGGAACTTGCACAAAGTCATCTTAACCAAATTTTGTAGGTCAAAACAATTCACACGGTCTATCACATTCAAAGTGGTTTGAAATCTACTCTGTCTCTTGATAAGAGGAGTGGTGACATCACAATGCTACAGAGCACTGTAGAAGTGAAGATTAATTTGGGACCATCATTACCATCTACCGCTGGATCTCCTTTTTTCAATCTGTGCACTCTCCCGCTGAGATCCAGGCCTATATTATTTTGTTTGGCAAATATTTATTAAGCATTTATGTATTTCTAGGTATTATTCTAGATTTTGAGGACTAGATGTAATTAAGACAAAAAAATCGTGGTTAACTTTCAGCTTAAAATTTAAAGAGGTAAAAGAAAATAAATAGGTATAAACCTTTGTAAAATAATTTTAAATGATAATACAGTCTAACAGGAAAATGAAATGGGACTTAGTAATTAAATTTCTATTGAGGGAAGAAAACCTTGGGGATCCTTCCTTATGAAGGAATTTTTAAGACGGAAGACTTCAGCTTAGACCTGACTCTATTTCCATATGGAAAGAGTCATAACAGTGTCACTCTGATCTCCCTCTTCCTTGTTACTCACACTCTTCTTCTTACTCATACCTCCCCACAGAAGCATGGTTGACTTCGCTCAGCTTGGGAGAAGGAACTGAGGTCATAGGTCTAACAAAGCAAAAGAAGGTATTCCTTGTTCTTCCATGCCTAGAAATATTATAGAATAGGACCACATTCCTGGTCTTATTTCTACAGCCCCACTTTATGCTATTTTCTCTTGTTTCACTATGTTCTCTTCAGTGGACTTCATTCATTTCCTTGAATGATGTATTTTATGACAGGGCATTAATACATGGCATTCCTTCTGCCTGGAATGACTTTTAATACCTTTAAGAAACATACTTCCAGGCATCAGTTGCAGATATTGTCATTTACTCAAGGTAGCTTTTTTTGATGTTCAGAAAAGATCATGTTCCCTATGTGATGCTTAATAAGACATTAAGAATTTGACTATAAGGAAGTATTTTGTTTTTGCTTAGTGTCTAGTCTGGGTTAACTCTCTGTAAATACTAAACAAAGAATTGGAACAAAAATAAAAAAAAGTAAAAAAGGACTAAAAGACAAAGAACAGAGCTTCCATTAGTGATCACATAAAAGAAAACCTAACCTTATTTAAAAAAAGAAATTCACTGTAATGTTTGCAAGATATTTTTAATCTCTTATTCCAATTGGGGAGTTAACTTATATTCCAATAAACTCCATAAATTATAGGAAGTGGTTTTGAGGAGTTATTTTGGGTGTTGTTTATACTTTTAAGTGTTTAATTAACTACTACCAACCAGTTGATTTTTTTCTCCACCTGGTCAAACTAGGATTTCTTATAAACTGTTGACTGAAGCAAACTAAATGATTTATCTATGTGAATATTCTTTATTTAATTAATAGTTACTTGTTGAGGTCACTTTTGCCCTAGGCATCTTGTTAGTCATGGAAATACAGTGGTGACATAGGTATACATAGTCCTTAGATTTAAGAGGCCTTAACTATAGGAATAGTTTGAAAGGTACATGAATGCTTGATTACAATTGTTCTGAGTTCCAGAATATGTGGTAATTATGTAAATATTGGGACTCTCAAGAGTACATGTCCCTACAATGCTATCCTGGTCCTGATTGGAGTGATATGTAGGCTTTCTGATGTTCTATTTTGCTGTTTTTGAGCCCCGGTCCTTTGCAGGGTAGCCCCTAAGAATTGCTTATTATAGCTAGGAATATCTCTGAGTCAGTTTACATTCTCCCAATCCCCTACAATAACTACTGCACTGGGGAGTTGGAATGAGAAGGGATTTGAATGAGATGTATAATTGTGCATTTGGCTCTTTAGGGACCTGTTGAGACTCCTAAAAGAAGACAAAGTAGAAATTAGAAATGTTTTGGATGCATACACTTACCTATAGACCTGGGAGAGCCACCTGAGACTGCGAGACATGGAGAGCCAGGAGGGGTTGATTGGAGTTTTTAAAACTTGGGCATGAGAATAGCACCATCCAAGACCCTATAGAATTTGCAAAGGGCAGGACAGCCTGAGTGAGCAGCAGAAATGCTACACTGTAGAGCAGAGTTTGCCTGAGGTATGGGAAGCAGCTGAGCAAGGAAATCTGCTGTGCCTGGGGACTGCGGCACGGGCAAGTCACCTGTGAATAATCAATTTTTGGCTGATGACTGTACATGCCGCTGGGTGTTTTTGAAATATTCATCCTTACTAAGAGAGGCTCTGATAATAATTAGTTGTTCCATAACCTGCTACATTTCTCAAAAATAATTTTTATTAAGCAGAATTATCACTTGTTCTAAAACTAGCAATTCAGATTCTCATGTTACTTATTTGTAATTATTCCAAGTCTTTCCTTTTCACATAGGCAACTTATTATTTATATTGCAGATTTTTTATTAATGATGATCACCATATAAAGCTACAGACACTCTTGCAAGGTATTACAATGTAAACAACTGCTGATTCTTAGATAAAATGATTTGGTTTATGGGAATTACTATTCCTTGGGGATCTGCATCTAGTTCTTGGGTATAGAAGTTAAACTTGTCAAAGTTGTCTAAGTAGAGTTTGCAGAAGTTTAACTTTGGATTTTTATACACTACTAAAAGTATTCAAACAAAATAAAATTATTTTTATGTGTACAAAAATGTAGGATGTAAAAGAGATCATGTTTACTTTAGAACTGTATAAAACTCGTGACACTCTTATACAGGTGAGGATAAGAATAATTATTTCATTTTTTATTAAAAAAATGCTAAAACTGATTCTACACAAAAAAGAAAAAAAAATCCTGACCCACTTAAAGTATTCAAATGATTTGAATGGCTACATAACAATTTGAGGTGACCAAACCCATAGTTTACTCCTTCATAAATACACTAGTTTCACCTTAATGTAAAATTATCAGTAATAAAATAATGTTTTGTTGATTATGTAGCAACAATAGATCTATGTTTAAATTGTCTATTATAGAAACATATTTTCCATATAGTGGGGACCTATCCTGATTAATCCTAAGGAGATAAAGGTCAAATGACATAAATTCAGTCAGATTTTGTCTAGAATTGATTGAGGATAATTTTTGCCTTCTCTAGTTGGAACAGTTTGCAGAAGTGCCTGTAAAGGTGCATATAATGGGAGCTGACTATTTGGAAAATGATCGCAAAGACCTAAACAAAGGCTTGGAGATGGAAGAGCAACAGTAGGGAGCACTCTGAAAGAGGGCAAACAGAGGGAATCCACATGCTGGACGCTGTCTCTCGTGGTCCACCTCCTTTTGTGGTGATCTTTCTGCCAGCTCCTGCCTTACGACTGCATTTAGTGAAAGGCAAAGCTTCACCTGGAAAGTAAACTTACATTGTATTATTTTAATTAACTTTGTAAAATAAATAAATTCATGAATTGTAGAAATATATGATTTCCTCACAGAAGAGGTACAGATCAAAGGAATCATGCAATAGCTTTTACAGACAACCTATGGAAAGAGTCATAACAGTCGTAATTTCCTCCTCCTCAGTTTTGGGTAAGGGTGAGTATTTGCATTGAACTTATTAAAACTACACAGAATTTTAAGATATTATCTAATTTATTTTTCAAAGCAATATCACAAAAATAGCTTCTTTGACTTGATTTTATAGGCGAGAACACTGACTTAAATGTTAAAGGGCTTTTCCAAGATTACAAAACTAGCATTTGATCAAGGCAAAAAGTGTGTGTGTGTGTGTGTGTGTGTGTGTGTGTGTGTGTGTGAGAAATTTTTTTTAACCAAGAAATAACTTCTAAACTCAAGAAATAAATGCAAACTATTTTTAGCCCACTATATCTTAAAATCTTTCATTTAAAGCCTTGAAGGTCCACATTAAAGCACATGCATGCCTACTCACTGGGATAAAGTTTGAGAAAATTAAGCACAACAATAGCAGTAATGATCACAACAAATGCTTTCATTTATTGCATTTTCACAATGTGCTAAATTCTGTATACTTAGAGAACCTCATTTAATCTTTGTAAAATCTACAGGGATAGCTATTATGTTTATATGGTCGCTGTCTAATCTAAGCTCAGAGAGATTGAAAAATTTGGCATAGTAGGATTTTAAAACAAAGACTATAAAACTGTTTATTGATCTACATACAGCCCTAAAGCATTGGTTAGACAATCCGTGGTCTATGATAAACACTGTTGTTTGAAAAAGTGATGCTTGTCATATATAAAAGTGTTCTTTATCTTTTCATTTTTTTTCTTTTCCAAACAAGTGCCAGTGTGACAGATGACAGCATGGGTAAAGGGAGAATGTAATACAATGTGTTTTGTGTTTTCAGGCCACTAGCAAGTCCTGAAAAGGTCAGGTATTGAACATGACTACGATAATTCTGAACCAGCCTTTGGAGCCATCAAATCACATAAAACTCAGCCATATGAAAACAAGTCTTCAGCCACCAGGGAGACATTATATTCCCTTTTTTCTAAATTCCTACACATTTCACACTGTCAAAGTGAAACAATTGAGGATTAATACCAAGTAGCTATGCCTACAACTGTATCATAAGAAATAAGTCTCACTTTCTTCTCCCTGCTATCTTATCAAATTTTTGCTGTTTCCTGCCAGTCATCTTTGGCTCCTTTTCTATTCTTATTTTTTACCTTCTGATGTTACTCTGGGATCTTCCTGAGTGATTATACATACTGCTGAGCTTTGGATAGTGATTCTATTAACTCTACCTCTATTTTGTGACTTGTGGAACACATTTCATAACCCCATAGGCTTTCTTTAAAAAAAAATATTTGGTTGATTATGCTATTACAGTTGTTCTGATTTTCCCCCTTTTGTTGCCCTCCACTCAGCAGCCACCACTCCATCAGGCAAACCCCTGGCCATTGTACATATCCGTGGGTCATGCATATAAGTTCTTTGCCTACATTTCCTATACTGTACTTTACATCCCCATAGTGATACTGTAACTACGTATTTGTACTTCTTAATCCTCTCACCTCTTCACCCATTCACTCACACATGCCTTCCATCTGGCAATCATCAAAATGCTCTCTGTATACATGATTCTGTCTCTATTCTTCTTGTTTGTTTAATTTGCTTTTTAGATTCAATTGTTGATAGATATGTATTTATTGCCATTTTATTATTCCTAGTTTTGGTCTTATTCTTTTTCTTAAATAAGGCCCTTTAACATTCCGTATAGTAATGGTTTGGTGATGATGTACTCCTTTAGTTTTTTCTTCTCTGGGAAGCCCTTTATCTGCCCTTTGATTTTAAGCAATAGTTTTGCTGGGTAGAATAATCTTGGCTATAGATCCCTGCTTTTCATGACTTTGAATATTTCTTGCCAATCTCCTCTAACCTGAAAAGTTTGTTTTGAGAAATAAGCTGACAGTCTTATGAGAACCATTCTGTAGGTAAATAATTGCTTTTCTCTTGCTGCTTTTAAGATTCTCTATCTTTAACCTTTGGCATCTTAGTTATGATGTGTCTTAGAGTGGTCCTCTTTGCATCCATTTGTTTGGGACTCTCTGTGCTTCATGGACTTACATGTCTATTTCCTTCACCAAATTAGGGAAGTTTTCTTTCATTATTTTCCAAATAGATTTCCAATCTCTTGCACTTTCTTTTCTCCTTCTGATACCCCTATAATGCAAATGTTGGAATGCTTGAAGTACCAGAGGCTGCTTACACTATCCTCATTTTTTAAATTAATTTTTCTTCTTATTGTTCTGATTCTTGTTTTTTGCTTCCTTATATTCCAAATCATTGATTTGATTCTCAGCTTCATCCCCTCTACTGTTTTTTTCCTATAAATTGTTCTTTATTTTAATTAGTGTATCTTTTTTTTCTGACTAGATATTTTTTATGGTGTCGAGATCCTCATTAAGTTTCTTGAACATCCTTATAACCAGTGTTTTGAACTTTGTATCTAATAGATTGCTTATCTCCATTTTGTTTAGTTCTTTTTCTGGAGTTTTGATCTGTTCTTTCATTTGGGCCATGTTTCTTTGTCTCTTCATTTTGACAGCCTCCCTGTGTTTGTTTCCATGTATTAGGTAGACTTGCTTTGACTCTGTGTCTTGATAGTGTAGCTTACTATAATAGGTGTCCTGTAGGGTCCAGTGGCATAGACTCCCCTATCATGCAAGTGGGTACTGGAGGTACACCTCCCATGTGGGCTGAGTATACTCTCCTCTTTTAGTTGAACCTTAATTGCTGTTGGTAGGTCAATGGGAGAAATTTACCCAGATCAGTCAGCTGCAAGCATTGGCTATGACCCTTATCACCAGCCTCAGTCTTCTGTGGAATATCAGCTATGCAGTGGCAGGGTGATGGTGCTCTGATGTTGTCTTTAGCTGTCATGCTGGACCTGGAGTTTCCTGGGTGATGCAGGCCAAGGTCAGTCCCCATCTTTGTTTTGCCTGAGGCCACCCTGCCTGAGCTATAAAGCAATTTGAGATGCCTGCTACTCGTGATGGGCTTGTAGATTCGCAGTTGAAGCTAAGCTGTGAATCTAGGCTGGCTACTGCTAGTGCTGGGCCTGGGGCTCATTGAGGTCAGCTGTTGCTTGCTTGAGAGAATTTAGGAAGCTGTGAAGCATGACCAAGACTAGCCATTCATATGGAAAAGCTGCTTGGGTGGGCCAGTATTGGGCAAGGCACAGTCTCTGGGGATCTTCAAGGAGGGTCAAACAGTGTTAGCCAGGTTGATAGAGTCTCAGATATGATACCAGCTTGCCAATGATTTAGAGGGAGGGCTTATAAAAGGGACAATGGCCTCTGCCCACCTTGATGCCAGACATTTCAGTTTCTCCCTGTATGCCACTGGTGCCTTTCAATCTGCTACCCCAGTGTTACTGAACAGACCCAAGGCGGGTGTACGATATACTATTACCGAAAGGACACCCCACTAGTTTCACTATGCCCACCGCCAGAGGAAAGATAGCTCTCAATGCCAGAGATTTGTGAAAAGGAAAGGAAATATTTATTTAAAGCTATACAGACTTAGTGACTTAATGTCTTTATTAAAATATTAAAGTCCTTTAGGATATCCACAGATGCACACAGTCCTTCCTTCTCCCTCTGCCCTAATCTGGGGCATCGTATCTGAGGAAAAGAAGTCTGTGATTCAGGCTTCCGGCACCATCAACTATGTCATTGCTATGATCTCCAGTTAATCCAAAGCTATGTGGTACCTCCTCATGGCCCACCAGCAAGAGTCCTTTCACCCTTTTTCTTCCAGGCAGAGTCTCTCCTGCTTCCTAAGCCATGTGGCAAAAGGAAGCCCCCAAAGCCATGTGGTTTTCCCCTCGAATGGCTGCCATGCCTGGGTTTAATACCCACGCCAATCTTCCTCTGCATCCCAGTTCCGACTACTCCTATAATCAGTTATAACTGCCAGAATTCCTGTATTCTTCCAGCTTTCTTGGGCCGCCATCATAAGTCTGAGCAGGTGTGGCCCCATGGCATGGAGCCAATCTTCTCCAAGCTCCCACACAGGTGCTATAACCTGGGGGAGCTGCCTCCCAGTTACATCTTGGCTAGAAGTCACTTCCATCTCCTGGCTCAAAGTATGGCCACAGCTATTTAACATATCTATGAAACCAGTTAAAGGTTATAGATATGTTAAATGACCATGCTAGAGGTTAGCTGCAAAGGTGTTGCTATACAACACAGCTCCCAATGGCCCTGCTCCATGTGTCCCATCCCCAAGCTTAGCTTTGTGGGGGGGGGGGGTGAGGACATCCTACATATTTTTCTAATATTTTCTGGACACCTTGAGTTCTGGACCCCATTACAAATCCCTATTTGGAGCCCCCCTCTTGGTTGCACCCTGTTACACTGGTGCTGGAACTCAGCAGGAGTTAGTCTGCTTAGGTGAGTCCATGTGTGAGTTCTTTAAAAGGAACTGCTTGGGGTTTCGGCAGTTTCTTCCACCAACTGAATCCCTGCTAATTTTTTTCTTGTTTTAAAAATATTTTAATTATTTATTTTTACATAGAGGGGAAGGGAGGAAGAAAGACAGGCAGAGAAACATCAATCTGTGGTTTCCTCACATGCCCCCTACTCAGGACCTGGCCCGCAACCCAGGCATGTACCCTAACTGGGAATTGCACCAGCGACCCTTTGGTTTGCAGGCTGGCATTCAATCCACTGAGCCACACCAGCCGGGGCTCCCTGATGATTTTTGCAACCAGAAGTTGTGGGGACTTACCTTCCTACACTGGAACCCTGGGCTGGGGCTCCTGGTGTGGGGCTGGGACTTCTTGCTCCCGAGATACCCCTTTGAATTTTTATCCATCACATGTGGGTGAGGGATCAGCCCATTCCACCTCTGCACCCTCCTATTAGTCTGAATGGATGTGGGTCCTTTAATTCTGTAGTTGTCAGACTTCCATTCAACTTGATTTCTGACAGTTTTGAGTGATGGTTGTTCTGTATTTTAGATGTCATTTTGATATGGTTGTGGGAAGAGGTGAGCCATGTCTGCCTACACCACCATCTTGACCCAGGCTTTCAAACTAAGAAATCAAAACCCACTTCTTGAAGTAAATTCTTCATATTTACTTGAAGTGAATTCTTCATATAAAATAAATTTTCTAAGGGCTTTTAAGAGCTACTCATTCTTATATGTCTGTGCAATATTCCTGGTTTCTAGTGGCACTTTTAGCCTTTATATTTGTCCAATGTTTCCCTTTTTCAGTATCTGTTTTTTTCTTTAATTCACTCACAATTTCCTAGGTACTATAATTTATATTTTTCTCAAATGCTATATTTTTACTTTCTATTTCTTGGCAGTGTTAATGTATTCCATATTGTATTTTAGCTCTTCCTTATCATTTTAATAGGCATATTTAGTTTTTTTTTAAGAATGATTCCTGCACATTGTCTTTGTTGTCATAATACTTTATAAAGTGATCTGTGGAAAGCTTTTATTTATAAGAAATGATTCCCCAGCTCCCATCCTACTCTTGAAGGCTTTTTAAGAACAATCCCTTTATCCCTGAGTATTACTTTTGGGGATGAGCAAAACCTGTAGAAATTGCTGTCTGACTGAAAGATTAGGCATGAGAGAGGAGGAAAATAATTTAAGAGCTCACAGAAGGAAAAAAACAGAACAGGAGGATGAAAATGAAGAGAGTTACTGACATACAAGAGAAAGAAAGATAATGAATAAAAACCGTCCACATGGGATGAAAGGGGTGCTGTATATTTTTATACCCAAACTACTTTAAACAGTGTACTATTCCTGTGCCACATTTTGCTTTCTTCTAGTATATCTCTCTGTATTCTGAACTTTGGGATAGTACTTAGTAAAAATCTTTCCTCTACTACTTTTTCCCCTAACTCTACCCTCATCTCTCTGCGTTTGACTGCACTTGACACAAGACATTCCAACCTTCTTAAAACCCTCACTTGTCATTGGGTTCCAGCAGCTGCCTCTTGGATCCATCAACATGTCAAAATCTCAGGTGCTAAGACTGTTTTGCAGGTACCACTTGTGCAGTTTGATCATTGTAGAAAAACATAAAGATTTACATCCCGTATACATTCATAGTAGTATCACTTTGCAGCAGTAATTATATAACGCCACTATGTTATCTCTTATTGTGAAAACAATTGTACTAAAATATACAGTGATTATACTTTTGCTGTTTTGCAAATTTAATAGAAAAAAATGAATAAATTTTAGATATATGATCCTATCACTCTTTAGAATGGCTAATGGTGCTCATCAGTTTTAATTATTTGAGAAATTTATCTATTAAAATTGAATAAATATAAAAGCATATGTGTGAACAAATTTTAGGAATCAATTTGGTTTATGTCTCCACAAATCTGGAAATAAGTTTCTTGAAAATTTTCAAGACTGTCATATAGAATCCTGAAACACTAATTCAAAAGAACATATCACCCCAAATTTCACAGCAGCACAGTTTACAATAGCCAAGTGCTGGAAGCATCCTAAGTGCCTATCAGTAAATGAGTAGATAAAAAAAAATGTGGTACATTTACACAATACAATACTATGCAGCAGAGAGAAAGGAGCTCCTACCTTTTGTGACAGCGTGGATGGATCTGGAGAGCATTATGCTAAGTGAAATAAGCTAGGTGGTGAAAGGCAAATACTATATGATCTCACCTATAAGTGGCACCTAATCAACAAAACAAACAAGCAAGCAAAAAAGAACCAGAGATACTGAAATAAAGAACAAACTGACAATAACCAGAGGAGGGGGGAAGGGAGATAATGGGGGAAAGAAGGGAAAGGGTCATCAAGGAACATTTATAAAGGATTCATGGATCCATGGACAAAGCCAAAGAGGGGTAGAATTAAGAGGTGGGGCAGGTGAAAATGGTGGCGGGAAAATGGAGACAACTGCATTTGAACAACAATAAAAAATGATAAAAAAGAAAGACTGTTATATATATCTAAAATGTGTTATGTTTCCACAAATCTGGTAATTAGGTTCTTGAAAATTTCAAGACTGTCATATATATACCTAAAATGAATTTGAAAGTGAAATATCTAAGCTTTGCATATAATAATGTGGACTAATGGCCAAAGACCTAAAAACATACAATATTAATTGGTATAAATATCAATTTATAATATAATTTCTTTAGGTGTTGTCTTCCTTGGACACTACAACCTTCATAGGCAACCAGAAGTTTCAAACCAGGAAATAAGTCAACACATCATCTTGTTGCCAAAGGATCTTGAGAAATTTTGCTAGGCCATTCCTTTTTACATTGGCCTACTGTCCTATTTTTTTCTATGGAGAGGATTTAATATAGCAAGTCCTGTTGCCCTATCTTTAAATGTAGGTTCTTGAAGCTTTGGTGCCTGACACTACACCACCAGTGGGTAGGGCCTTAAGGAACCTTTCCTCATAGAACGGTCTGGGCATGTTTTCATTGTTAAGACACTGAACTTATATTGTTTTCTCTAGCTACCTAGAGAAGGAAAGCACTAGCTAGCTAGTCTTTGCTCTTGAAAGATTAGATTTCCTGCTTGGCTACTCTAAGCTTCCACTTACCCAGGGCTTAAAGCATCAGAGACAAAATGTTCCTTTCATATTTGTCAAGAGTCAGTGTTAGCGGAAGTGAATGAAATTGAATACCATGTCCAACACTACCAGGGGCATTAGAACTGACCAGTTCATACTGGTGATAAACTCATAATCAAAGGTTTCACTGTGGGGAGTAAATGATATGGGAGAAAATCAATCATCAGCTATAGCTGGGGTGAGGTCCTGTCCTTTTGGTCTGAATGATCCAGATTCGTATCACTAGACAAGCAACTTTAGGATCATAAGCTCACATATGACATAAATTTAAGTATTTTACCGCTATTTTGCAATACAGATTGAGGAAAAGAAACCATTTAGCTTAATCATTATCTAGAAAGAGTCTGGTTTTAACTATTTGTAATCTGTTTATTCATCAAATTAAGGTATTTATATATAAATTTAGGGGTCCACTTTTTAAAATAGTGTAGATGTCAGAGAAATCCTGGAATACTTTAAAAATATTACCTGAGTCAAGAATGAGGGATTTTTTCTTCCTGGAAAAAAAAAAAACCCTGTCTTTAACATATCCATGCATTTAATGAGTCAATATTGATCTATAACATTTTTAGCCTGCAGGTATGATGTAGGGGAGATGATAGTTATAATTCCAAATATTTAAGTAACTCTCCTCTGGGAAATATGGTAGAATGTCTTCCCTGAGAAAGAAAAAAGGTTAAATTCCACAGGTATAAAAACACAACTATTTGTTTCTGATAAAAATAGAAAGTTCAGAAAAAAAACGTACAATTTTAACAATAATTGTCCTTAGAAAGTTACCAAAGGAACTTAGTAATAAAGTTTAAACTTTTAAATAATAATCTAGGAATATATAAAGAAAAATGTTGATTAACTTTTTACTTTTACAACTTTAATTTCCTTCATTGTATATTACTGAAAAATATATTTATTGCATTTTATATTAATGTAAAAATTATATAATAGTGTATTTGTGAAGCTACAGTGCAAGATATTACTCCATCAAATCTTCAGTGTAGACATGTACTATATGTTTATAAAAGGTATATCAGGAGTACAGAATATTTATTAATTTATTTTTAATATATTTTGTTGATTATGCTATTAGAGTTGTCCCCTTCCCCCCATTTATTCCTCTCTGCCCTACACACCCCTTCCCACTCACATTCTCCCCCCTTAGTTCAGGTCCAGGGGTCACACATAAAAGTTCTTTGGCTTCTCCATTTTCTATACTATTCTTAACCTCTCCCTGTCTATTTCATGCCTACCATTTATTCTTCTTATTCCCTGTACCTTTTCCCCAATTCTCTCTCCTTCCCCTCCCTGCTGATAACACTCCATGTGATCTCCATTTTTGTGACTATGTTTCTGTTCTAATTGTTTGCTTAGTTTGTTTTTGTTTTTTTAGGTTTGGCTGTTAACAGTTGTGAGTTTGTTGTCATTTTATTGTTCATATTTTTGATCATCTTCTATTTCTTAGATAAGTCCCTTTAACATTTCATATAATAAGGGTTTGGTGATGATGAACTCCTTTAATTTGACCTTATCTGGGAAGCACTTTATCTGCCCTTCCATTCTAAATGATAGCTTTCTGGATGTAGGTCTTTGCCTTTTATTTTAAGAATGGCAGTGTGCACTTTTACTAAAATGGAGTGTTATGTTTTAAAATACAGCTTTTTTATTTCACTGTGGTAGACATGTTCCCCACACATTTTATAGAGTGTCTTCACACACTTATTTTGAAGTTGCTATTGTTTTGTAGGTGCACCAGTGGTTCAGATCAGGGCAGAATTCAAAATTTAAGCCTCTAAGTCTGAACTCTGTTTTCAAATAGATTTAAGTAGTGTGTGAATGTTGAAAGTACATAGTATTGAAAGTGAGGTAGTCCTAAAAACATCACATAGGCTCACATACACAATGGAAGGAGTAGATAGTTACTTCCTTAAAAAATGTTTGTTTACAGTTTTTCAGTTTCTAAACATACATGTTTGTCTCTTGTGTCCTGTGTCTTCTGGGTTTACTTCATTGGTGAGTCCGGTTGCTATACTGTTAATGATGAAATGGTGTATGGTAGGTTTTCATAAAATGAATCTTGTTTTTGGAAAAGTTTACTTACCACAAGTTTTATTGGAAAATTTTGTATTGTATCTACTTCAAATATTTATGTTTTATAGTAACATACTGTGGATCATGGTTGTTAAAACAGCACTGTGTTTTGGGGACTTCTGTTTCAGAGATTTGGATGATTAGATGTTCAGTGCACTTCAACTATGTATGTTTATGTAATGCCTTTCTATTGCATCCCGGACAGTGGAAAGAGTATAGCCTTCCTGGACTTACCCATACCCTATCTACCCACCTACTTCCAACAGCACCAGCTTGGGGGAATACAGAAAGGGAGTTATCTGACCTTCTCAGCTGAATGAACTCTGTTAGCTTCGGTATTTTGCAAAATTTATCGTGTATTTGAATCACCTAGGGATCTTATTAAAGGGAAGATTGTGATTCAACAGGCCTGGATGGGATATAGCCTGAATTTCTAACAAACTCTCAGGGAGCAAAAAGTTGAACAACAAAAAGTTTCACCTCAACTGCAGTTGTGACCCTCAACCAACCTGCAATGGTTGTGAAACTATGGGTAGCTTCTGTTGAGTAAAAGAGGAAAAAGATGTTTTTGAATAATGGAATACATACAGATATAGAAAATTAAGAAATTAAGAGGTGAAATAAGAGCTAAGAAGAATAAAATGAAAAGTGACAGATCAGAAATTGGAACTGGGGAACACCTTGGAAGAAACTGGTGTCCATGCTTATGCAGAAAATTGATAGCCCGTGTCAGAAAGCTGAAGCCAATCATCTGGCCTAAGGATGAGAAGACTGGATGGCCAAGGTAGAGTAGTAATAAAATCTTAGCAAATTGTAAATCACAGTGTTGGGGAAGAGCAACATTTTGAATTAGCTCAACTTCAGCAGCAACTGTTTCTGATGTTTCAATATTGGCAATGTGTGGTCTGGAGCCAGGGCTCCAAATTTAAAATAACTTAAAAAAAACCTTTGTTATGTAGGTGTGGCTTAATGCCCAAATTGGTTCTTTGTCAGTAAATACATTTTTCCAAAGACATGGAGTTTTCAAGGGCTCAGAACATTTCCCAGAAATTATATGAAAAGTATTCAGTGTTTGAAGTGAACTAAATCTGCCATGATTGAATATAAACTAAGCAGACTCAGAAAGAATTTTAAATGATTCAACTATCAATAAAGACCTTTTTGTAATTATGAGAATAGCATAAATTTGCAAGTATTCAATTTTATAGACAAAGTAACTATGCATTTTTAATTAATAAAGTACCTATCTTTTCTTCCTTTTAAATGCTCAACTTTCCTCTTGACATTTTAAAAGTCAGTTCAGTGCATGTGATTGATGATAATAACTTTCACATTTAGCCATCTTTCATCACTGTATTGATTTGTCTATTTTCTTATGGCTTTTTTCATTGATCTAATTTAGTATTTGGGTGCACTTTATGGATTTTATTCTGTGGTCCATTTGAATTCAAAGTTTGCAATTGGTTCAGTAGAAGCACTTGTAATATTGGGTATGATCAAGGAGTTTCAGAGACCAGTGTCTGAGTTATCTGCTAAGGCTGCCTAAAGCAAATCATAGTAGATGAGGAGGAAATTATTCACATACAGTAATTAAAGGTTATTTAAAAAATGATTTTAAAGATATTATTGCTAAAATTAAATTCTCTTGTAATATTATTCTAGCCACAGCTCTGCAGGGGCACTTTGTATTTATGATGCACAGTGGGGTGGAAAGGATGCAGAGTAGGAGGGGAAATCAGTCTCTTTCCATGTATAGTTCATACTTTCATTTGTGTTATACATTCACCTATTTTTAAAATCAACCGCAGGTTGTAGAATTTTGCTATTCCTTCAATTTTTGGCCCTGTCCAATTAACTGATCAAATTTGTTTCTCAAAGATGTTCATTCAGTTTAACAACTCATGTATAATCAGAATGTATATCATGGCAATAGAATACAATTCAATTTTACCAAGACATCATTTACATCACGGATGTTTGCTGTTGAAAATCCCTGGTGGCCTAAATGTATTTTAATATGGAGTTTCACCTTATACTTTGGTACTATTGTGTTAAAAAATGAGGTGGTTTCCTGAAGGAAAATGCATCTGGAATTGACGTGAACTCTCTCTCTCTCTCTCTCTGTTTCTCTGTATGAGGTGATTCAGTGACAAGCTTTTAGAGAGATGATGAATGTAGTAATGTAAAGTTTCTGAACTTTTGTGTGTGTGGGGAGAACCTAATTAACCAACTTAAACTACTTTTATTCAAACATTCCGGAAAGATAACACCGGTCACAAATATTAAATATCTGTTTTGCTTTCCTTTGCTTACTTATGCATTTATTCAACACTTGCTATGGCAGTTTATCTAAAATTAGGTTCAAAGTAATTTAGGCAGCTATACCCAATGTGAAAGATTCTGTAGAAAGCTTTAAATCATACTGACAGCCATTAGAACTTGCTTAAAAGAAATGCATTTCTGAGTAACTCCAGAGGAAACAATAGGCAAAACAAGCTATAAGTATACCCATAAGGTCTTATAAGAAATTACTCAGCACTTATATATGTGGTCCTTTGAAACAATAAAATTAGATATATCATTTTCTGGATTTTTATATGTATTTAAAAGAAAAGGATAACTTCTATTTATTGAGCATTTATTCTGTGTTGTGCACATATCTTGGTACTTGGATATTATTTCATTGTATTCTCAAAATTTTTGAGTTAAACTATAAGGCAACTCTCATTTTACTGATGAAAATACATTAGCACAGAGAGATTAAATGATTTTCCTGAAGTCACATAAGTAGTTAGTGGCAAAGATGGCTTTTAAATGCCTGCAGAGTGATTCCAGGGCCAGGTTCCTCACTTCTGTGTCATTTTCATTTGTTCTATCACAGATTTCTGTAAGTATGATGTAGTCCTTCACATTGGTTTTTCTCACCTGTCACAGGTAAGTCAAAGTCATTCCATAATGTTTATGGAGACTTCTAGAGTTAGCTCTTCTATAAATTTCTAAATTTTGAAAACACACTAGATGAATGATTTAATTATCTGTTTATTGGTTGGATATTATAAATATGTCCAGAAATATAAAATAATAGATGTCTGCAATATATCAATTTAGCAGTCAAGTGTTGCTATTTTAGGTCCAAGAGTGTTGATAAATTTGTGTAACTTAGAACTGTGGGCACTAGGTACATAGAATATTATTTTTAAAATCTCAGGGTTTCATCTTGAAAAAAATATTCAGAAACTCGTTTGATTTTGGGAGATATTTTCTTTCAAATTGTGTCAAGTTGCAAGACTAAATTAGCTTAGAATATTAGTAGTGAAACTTTAAAAACTTTTTATAACAAAATTTCCCCCCAACTAGATGCTCTAAACTTTGGACAGAAATTGGTAGAGGGAAAGGTACACATAATTTTACAGAAAAAATTAAAATACTTTTTTACAATTAAGTGTGTGTGTAACTTTGGAGAGTTTTACATGAAAGAGTCTATGCTGACTTTCTTTGAAGAAAGCACCCTAGATATCTGGGAAAAAAATGTTGGGCTTCAGAAAATAAGTTTTGAAGTGTTTTCAGCCTTAACATTTTCCAAAAGCAAAATCAAATATATCTCAAAAGTCATTGCAATTTTCACATTTATTTTTATTTTTAATCATGGAACATGACTACCTTTTTTAAAAAAGAAAATTGATCAATGACTCATTTAACTAATCACTGAGTGTGTAGTTAAGAGAGTCATAGGGAGAATAACCTTATATCTACTCCTAGGTAAGAAGATACAGTATCAGATTTGGTTTGCTTTGGCAATGAAAGTTTACTCTACCTGCCTAGATGATTCCAATTCCTTCTAAAGGCTTTTTTCATGCAAGCTCTGCTCTGGCCTTGAAAAGCAAAAATAAATATTCTGTTGACCCTAACATATACACCTTGATGTCTTATTTGATTATGGTATACCTCAGTTCCATTTTTAAGATTCATTTAAAAATCTGCACTAACCATGAAACCTGTATTGATTAATTATTTTGGTGGAAATAATGGTTCTATCTCCAAATTTCAAACTCTACTCAATCTTTTATAATACTAATTTTATTTTCTATTTCAGAGTCCTCAGTTTATATGTATGTATCATATAGTTCTTAAATATTTATAGCATGGATCATATATTACTGTTAATTTTTTCCTTATAAAAGTAATAATATTCTAAATTTTATTATAAAAATTAAAAATTCCTTATATCTACACCCAAAGTTATCTTTATCTTTCTGCTTTCATTACCATTATGTACACATATACATAAATATCTACATAATAAAATAAAATCATGTGGAATACACTTTATTTTATTATTTTATTTTTAAGATAATTATGTGAGTATACATATTTTCTTATCTTTGTGTAGATCATAAATTTTAACAGCTGTATGTTATCAATCTGTACTGCATTATTTAAGCAGTTTCTAAAAAATTAATATATTATTTTATAATTTTTAATAAAATAAATTTAATGTAATTTATATAAATGCTTTTGCACATTTCTTTGTATTTTTCTAGGTACAAAAGTTTATTTTTTGACATGTTTTGCCATTTTTCTGTCTAAAAAATTTATTTTACTTCCTACTCAAATAATTATCGACCCTATATCCCTCATCAATAATGACAAACAAGCATAAGCATTTTTTGAACAATTCACAGTTGTTATTTTGTATTTTGTTCACATAATTTAACCACCTTTTAATTGTTGAGGTTTTAAAAACTTCATTGATTATATATTAATGTTAAATGTTTTATTTCTCCTAGAAATTAAACAAGTATAAACTTAAATTTTCATTTACTTTAATTGAACATATTTTTTATTTACTTTTCTTGACAATACTTTCTCAAATTTAGTAATCAAAACATCAGTAAAAATCCCATCACTTTGGTTATCTAACACATTTTATGTAAAAAAAGAATGCTAGCTGCTGGAAAACTGAGTTCCAGTCTGGCTCAATTTTTTTTATTCACATAACTGTAACCTAGTAGGCAACTAAAACAGTTACTATATGAATAAACCAAAGAATGAAGGACTGAGTGATGCTTCTTCATCTGATACTTATTTTATATCATATTTACCTTTACGTCTACAAATAATGAAGTAGAAATTCTTACTGATCAAAATTTTGTAATTGTAACCTAATCAACAAAACAAATGAGCAAAATAGAACCAGAAACTTGGAAATAAAGAACAAACTGACAGTGACCAGAGCGGAAGGGACAAGTGAAAGAATACCAATAGAGGGCTTGTGGGTATTGACAATGGGGGGGATTGACTGGGAGTCGGGGGACAGGGTAGAAGAACAAGGCAGGACAACAGTAACTGAACAACAATAAATAAAAAAGAAAAAGAAAATTAAAAGGTATCTTTGTTTCTTGCATCATCTTCTAAATAAAATTTTAAAATAGAAATTAATATTGACTGGCCTTACCTTTCAAATAAACAATCTGAGTTATGTGCACCCCTATTTTCTCAGCACTATTTACAACAGCGAAGGTCTGGAAACAGTCCAAGTGACCATCAGTAGATGAATAGATAAAATTTGTGGTACATTTGCACAGTGGCATACTGTGCAGCTATATAAAAAAGAAGGAAATTTTACCTTTTGTGACAGCCTGGATGGACCTAGAGATTATTATGCTAAGTGAAATAAGCCAATCAGCAAAAGACAAATACCATATGTACTCACTTATATGTGGAATCTAATGAACAAAATAAACCGATGAACAAAATAGCAACAGAGGTATGGATCACAGAACAGACTGGCAGCTGTCAGAGGGGAAGGGAAAGGTGGGCAAAGGGGGAAAATAGGGACATTTGTAATAGTGTCAACCATAAAGAAAAAATTGAAAGCATTAACCTATAAGGAAATATAAATTATGCATCAGATAGTTTTGATATGTAAAAATACTAAGATGTGTATAAAAGAAAAATTCATTGAATATTTCATATATCTGATAATACCTAATAATAACAAGTATAACTTTCTGTGAATTTAATGTGTTAAGATTGGTGCTTGAAAATGATAAGTGTATGGAAATCAATATACTAAAATAATTGCTGGATAGTATGCCCTGTGTTGTTTACTAATTTTAAAACTAGAAGAACAGGTACATGGAGAATTCACAATTTTTTTGTCATTGCTAAAATGAAGGTATTTCAAAGTCCATGGAGAGCACACAATCAAGTTTTACATAAGAGGTTAGAAATATGTGCAAAATATTGTGACATAAACATCGTATAAAAATGCAAAACACCATATCTGAAGAAAAATAGTTTGAAAATAATGTTTGGATGCTGAAACAACTTAGAAATCAGCAACACTGAATAATTTTGAAAAAAAATTAAAGTGTAAAACTACATTTTACCATACCTTATAGTGTAGTATAGTGTAGTATTAAAATCATGGAGGTATCTATTATACTTAGAATAAAGTTCAAAAACATTTAGGATGGTTTAAAAATCTTTAGCAAACTGCCACCTGAAAATTTCTACAGCTTCTCTCTACTTGCTTCCTTGTATTATCAAGAATGTTCCTTGACTTCTGGTCTGTGCAGTAAGTTAATTTTGTAATTAGGTTGGATGGTAGTGGTAATCTTGAATTAATGATCACAGGGATATGAACATAATGTTTTGTGGATTACACATGTGTGAAGTTTTGTGCATGTTTGGAATGGGTGAGCATCCTGGAAAATTAAATTGTGATACCCAGGAAGAAGTTAAATACATAAATATGGAATCCCTCTGAAAGTGACATAAGCTTTGATACTGATTTACTTCCAGATTTTAGTAGAGGAGAAACTGATACCCAGTTAGTGTCTATTTGACCATATTGCATAACTACAGATGACCTTTTTTTCCCTCTCTGAACATAAGGGCCTATATCATACCTATTGTTAACTATTTTGAATATTTTCCTCAAAGTAAAGAATATTTTTATAGAGAAAAGTCAAGATTCAGTTGGAGATAGTCTGGGTTTCCAAGCCAATCCAATGTATATTTGATTTTGTCTTAATGAGAGTGAGTGATAGTGCCATTTGGCATGGAAATGAGAGGCACTCATGCTGTCTATAGCTCATATCCACCTAAAATGTAAAGAACAAAGAAGAAAGAAATGTAAAAAGAAAGAAGACTTTACTTACTCTCAAATTTCACTCATCCCCAATTACATTCATTCTTGAAATTATTTATTAAAATATACAAATAGATTTTAAATTTCTAATTTTTAGTAACATATATAAAATATATTCTATCATTTCACCAAATTGATGTTTAAGGTCATTACATTTATATAGATAATATGTATACATAATATACAATAAATATAATAATATTTTCTTATGCAATTTGGGAAACTCAGACTTTGGGGTGTGGGAGTAATCTTACAAAGGCAAGTGACAAAATGACATTAGTTATTCATTACACCTTGGTCCCAAGAGAGACGAAGATCTCTGGAAAATTCTATAATTTATATATATAAAATATATATGGATATTTTTTGTGTATTTGTAAATGTATATATGAAAAATAGATGCTATGATGGGAAAGTAGATACTGTCGACTCCACAAGAATTACCCTCTTTCCAAGACTGACTGTGTAACAAGTATCAATGAAGGTCTCTGAAGGTGACATGTTTCTGCAAAACTCAAGCAATCATTTAAAAAACAGAAAATCCTAAGCAGGCTCATCAAGAAAAAAAGAGAGAGGACCTAAATAAACACAATCAGAAATGAAAGAGGAGAGATTACAACTGACACCACAGAAATACAGAGGATTGTAAGAAATTACTAGGAAGAACTGTATGCCAAGAAATTTGAAAACCTAGGTGAAATGGACAAATTTCTAGAAAAATATAATCTTCCAAAACTCAATGAAGAAGAAGCAGAAAGCCTGAACAGACCACTAACAGCAGATGAAATTGAAGCACTCATCAAAAAACTCCCTACACACAAAAGCCCTGGACCAGATGGTTTAACAGGAGAATTCTATAAAGCATTTAAGGAAGAGCTAACCCCTGTCCTTCAAAGACTATTCCCAAAAATACAAAATGATGGCTCCCAAATTCTTTTTATGAAGCTAGCATCATCCTAATCCCAAAACCAGATAAAAACACAACAAAGGAAGAGAACTTCACACCAATATCGCTGATGAATATTGACACTAAAATCCTCAACAAAATATTGGCAAACCTCATCCAACAACACATTAAAAAGAACATACACCAGGACCACGTGGGATTCATCCCAGGGATGCAAGGATTGTACAACATTTGCAAATCAGTAAATGTAATACATCACATAAACAACATAAACACAAGCAAAGACAAAAATCACATGATCATATCAATAGATGCAGAAAAAACATTTGATAAGGTACAGCACCCATTCATGATAAAAAACACTCAGCAAAGTGGGAATAGAGGGAGCATTCCTCAATGTAATAAAGGCCATATATAAGAGACCTACAGCCAATATTATACTCAATGGGCAAAAACTAAAACCTTTTCCAGTAAGATCAGGAACAAGACAAGGTTGTCCACTTTCACCACTTCTAGTTAATATAGTATTGGAAGTTTTAGCCACAGTGATCAGACAAGAAAAGAAAATAAAAGGCATTCAAATCAGAAAGGAGGAAACAAAACTGTCACTATTTTCAGATGACATGGTAGTGTATATAGAAAAACTTACAGACTCAGCCAAAAAACTGCTCGACCTAATAAATGAATTTGGCAAAACAGCAGGATACAAAGTCAATATCCAGAAATCAAAGGCATTTCTGTACACCAACAATGAAACAGCAGAAGCAGAAATCAAGAAAACAATCCCATTTGATACAGCAAAAAGAAAAATAAAATACCTAGGAATAAACCTAACCAAAAAAGTAAAAGACCTGTATTCAGAAAACTACATAACACTGAAGAAAGAAATTAAGGAAGACACAAATGGAAACATATACCAGGTTCATGGATTGGAAGAATTAACATCATTGAAATGTTCATACTACCCAAAGCAATTTATAGATTCAATGTGATACCTATTAAAGTACCAATGGCATATTTCAAAGACATAGAACAAACACTTCAAAAATTGTATGGAATCATAAATGATCAATAGCTGCTGCAATTTTGAGAAAGAAGAGCAAAGTAGGAGGGATCACAATACCTGATACCAAACTGTGTTACAAGTCCACTGTAATCAAAACAGCATGGTACTGGCATAAAAACAGGCACATGGACCAATGAAACAGAACAGAGAGCCCAGGAATAAACCCAAGTCTCTACGGTCAATTAATATTCAACAAAAGGGGCAGCAATATAAAATGGAGTAAAAATAGCCTCTTTAACAAATGGCGTTGGGAGAACTGGACAGTTACATGCAAAAAAAATGAAGCTCGAGCACCAACTTACACCATACACAAAAACAAATTTAAGGTAGATAAAAGATTTAAATATAAGCCATGACACCATTAAAGTCCTAGAGGAGAACATAGGCAAGAAAATCTCAGATATTTCACGCAACAACATTTTTACTGATAGGTCCCCTAGAGCAAGGGACATAAAGGAAAGAATAAACAAATGGGATCTCACCAAAATAAAAGGTTTCTGCATGGCTAAAGGAAACAGTATTAAAATAAAAAGAGAGCCAATCATATGGGAAAACATGTTTGCCAATGATACCTCAGACAAGGGTTTAATCTCCAAAATATATAAAGAACTTACACGATTCCACTCTAAAAAGACAAGCAACCCAATTAAAAAATGGGCAAAGGACTTGAACAGGCATTTCTCCAAGGAGGACATACAGAGGATCCAGAGACATGTGAAGAGATGCTCAATATTGCTAGCTATCAGAGACATGCAAATTAAAACCACAACGAGATACCACTTTACACCAGTTAGAATGGCCATTATATGCAAAGCAACAAACAACAGGCGTTGGAGAGCTTGTGGAGAAAAGGGGACCCTAGTGAACTGTTGGTGGGATTGCAGACTGGTACAACCACTATGGGAAACAGTATGGAATTTTCTAAGGAAACTAAAAATGGATCTGCCTTTTG
>PVIA01002169.1:25577-225209 GCA_004024845.1 Tonatia bakeri
CATGGACAAAAACTAGGGGGGGTGGAAATGGGAGGGAGGTGGGGGGGGATGGGTGGGTGGGCTGGGATGGGAGTAAAAGACAGAAAACTGTACTTGGACAACAATTAAAATAAAATTTAAAAAATAAAATAAAAAGCAGAAAATCCTAGTTCTTATTAGCCATTGTTTCATTTAATAATAATAATAATAATGAGCCCCTAAAATATGCAAATCACATTAGCATGTGTCATATATTTTATCTACATTTAATGTTTACAACAACACTGGGAGTAGAGATTATTATTCTTATTTCCAAGACTTTATATCATTCACATTTAGGGTCAATGTTAAGAATCTCCTGATTTGAAATGACATGACTAGCTATAAAAAAATATTCAAGAGTGTGTAATAGTAAATAGAAGACATACTGGTGCTTTCTACGAAGTAAAACTTGAATATTTAAATAGAACTGAAATATTTTAGAATAAAAATTGTATGTTCTTTTTATAATTTTATTTCAATAATAAGATCATAATTTCATAGTTGTGTTTCTGAATATAGCAACCTTATGGATTACTTCAGATCTTCAAAAGAAACATTGAGTTAATTAAAAGGATAATCACAGTTTATATTCTTGAACTCATTTTGTACCAATACTAATCTTAACTATTTAAGTATAATATTGCCAAAAATTGGATTACATAATTTTTAATCCAAAATTTTTAAGGAAAATTCTCATTGTTAGAGATTAGCACAATTGAGATGATTTTACCTACTAAAATTATTTTTATTCAACTATAGTATGCATAGGAAATAAACATTAATTTTCCCTCTTCAAGTGCTTAAATTTATTTTCCAAACATAAAATTCCTATTAGTTAAATAAATCATAGTCCCTTTTGAATAAGCAATATGTATATGAAATTAGAAGTTAAAATTGTATTTGTAATCAACCTTTGAAATTAGCTATACTTGATAAGAAAGGCAGATTCATGATTCTGAAACTGTTAAACTATCTTTTCATATATTACTCTCTTCATGAACATGGTAATTATTATGCTATAATTGCTAGTTAACTAAACATTAATTTACATGTGATTATGTTGTAATTTTAGCTAAAGATGTTTACATCAAATATGGAAGGGTATTACTGTGCAATTAGATATTTTTTCTACCTTTATATTACATATTTGCATAGTTAGTAAATTGCATGAAAATTACCACATAAATATGAACATTTACAAAATTATTATAAACTATGTAGTTGATATAAAAGATATTAATAAAACAAGGTGACACAGAAAGTTTAACAAAATAAAACACACTAAGAAATTCTGTTTGAGGAACATTTGTGTTCTTAAGAATTTCTCATTAGTTTACAAGTTTGCAAATGGAGTAGACCACTGTCAGCTGCCAGGTGAATAAACTAAGAATTTTGAGACTCCAAATATGCAAAAGTGCATCATAACATTTAATTCACCAGTAAGATACAGTGAAATAACTCTGAAAAATGAAAATGACCTATGTAGATTCTTTAGTAATTTTACCATACAGGACTGAAGTTTTTGTAAACTATATGAGTATACTCAGTATGAGCTCTTACTACAACCATTTGGTATCTTTTTTTAAAGTTTAACTCTTCATATGAATTATTCATACCAAGATGAACCATTGCCAAATTGTATATTTGTACTTTCTCTCTATTAAATATGTATTTTCTTTTTTCCCTAAGATTTTGTTTATTTATTTTTAGAGAGGGGAAGGGAGTGAGAAAGAGAGAGAGAGGAACACCAGTGTGTTGTTTCCTCTTGAGCATCTCCTACGGGGGACCTGATCTGCAACCCTGGCATGTGCCCTGACTGGGAATCCAACCAGCAACCATTTGGTTCACATGCCTGTGCTCAGTCCTCAGAACTACACCAGCCAAGGTATAAATATGCATTTTCTAGCTAAGAATCATCATGTTTTATATGTTAATGCAACAAAAATTACAGGGTGCTTAAATATGGTTCAGGTACTGTTCTAAGCTCTGTAGTTATTTATACTCATCTGCCCTCTTCTAGCTTACATTCATTTACTCTTTCCTTGTATTACCATCACTAGTAGTTTGTTTTGTAGTATGTTCGTAATAAAATTCAAACTTCTTATCGTGACTTATAATGTCTCATGTGTGCCTGTCTGACTCCTTCTCCAACCTCACGTCTCATTACTTCCTATGTACCTTCTGCTGTAGCCATGTTAGCTCCATTCTATTTCTACAAAACAAAAGACACACTTAACACTTCCTTGCCTCTGTATCCTTTGGCTACAGTTTTTCTTCTCATTTTTTTTTCAAGAATAGTTTAATAATAATCCTCCAGGCCTCAAGTCAAATGTTATGTCCCATAGAGATCTAATGTGACTACAAAGTTCCCTTCCGCATTATATTATCCGCCCTTTTCTCAACATTTACCATAGGCTGTGTACCTGTTTCTGTCTCTCTGCCATACAGGAGCCTGAGCTGGAGTAAAGAAAAATATGGTGAACACTTAGAAAATAATTGATTCATGAACAAATAAGTGGAAACTAGCTAAAAAGAAAAAGATTCCACAATTTTTGTAAAGAAATGTTGTTTTTTATACTTTGGAGATTCACAAAACAAATTAGCATATTAAGGTTCAACATATTTTATTTTGTTTGACTCAGAGTTTCCACAGAGTTTTTTGAACATGAAACCTTTATTGTTTGTTTTTCAAATAGCACCTACTATTAACATATCTTTTAACTATTGCTCTTTGGAGCACTTGATGGCAAACATAAGCCTTTATTTTATCCTACTGAGATTTACATAATTCATAATATAATTTAAATAAGTATTTTATGATAATAGAGGCTTAAAGTACTGAGAGGATCAGAATGGGTTTTCTGAGTGAACCAAGTTTAGTTCAAAAAGAAAAAGGCATTTGCCATTAGCTTTCTTGCCTATGGTTGGCAGTTGATGGAACAGTGCATGGAGCAATATGTTTTCTTTTGCTTTCTAAATTTGTATTAAGCCCATAGCAATTCTGCAGCAAATTTAATGATGTTGTGGGGAAAATGTCTGATATAAAATATTTTATTATAAAAGTACCAAAACATTAAGCCTATACTATATCTGCCTCTATGTTTGACAGCATGGAAAAAAGCACTATAGTCGTAGGGAGGAATGTACAATGTTGTTCGAAATGAAAGTGAAAACCTGAACTGAATAGACATTATTCCCTAGTGCTTAACTCTGTGGGATATTTTTATTGTGCTTTGTGTTTGACAAAACATAGTTTTTCATGCTCACATTTTTTGGAAGTTTAGCCTGTTCTGGCATAATGGATTAAGTTATAAGTTCTCTTGCCATTTCTGAAATGATATGTTGAAATACATTTGGGAAATGATGTGTTGTGGCATATTTACTATAATTCCTATGAAAGAGTTTCAAATTTTTAATAAAAAGGGAACATGTATTTTAAAGGATTTAGACGTCTTTATCAGGGTGCTAGTTTTATCTACTCTTACTTGTAAGACTAATGAGTTAATAAACTTCCACTGAAAAATATTGATGACTCTAAATGAACCTTAAGTGAAATAAAGAAATCCTGTCCTAGATCTTGGACATTAGAGCATTTTCTATCAACTATTACTTTTCAAAAATTAAAGGAAAAATAATGTCTATTTCTATTGAATCTATTTAAGGCTGAAATTCAAGTTACTTGGATTATTATCAGTTTAAGAAAGTGTACTTTCTAATACAATAGACTGTGTCCCTTGAGAACATGTCACTCAAACACTGTTTTCTTTCTAAAAATGGGTGAATCTCAATACAACCAGTTAGATAATAGACTTTTTTTTTTTTTTTACAGATTACTTGGGTTGAACCATTAACCTGGTGGCCATTAAGTACTATTAAATGGAAATTAAGTATTATATCTATTTATAGAATCAGAATTCAAAAGCAAGCCAGACTTCAAAAATGGTCCTACAGAATGAGAATTTTTATTGATAAAATGTATCGAGGACTAGAGATGTAAGCTTTGAAATAATGTATAAATAATTGCTAGCTGAAATCAGACAAACGTGTAAATGTCCAGGAGAAGATTACAGATGGGATAGAGCAGGGAGCAACTGCAAACTCAGCTTTTTTTTCAACATTGTATCTTTTATCAGAGCATACATAATAGACCAACAAAATAAGCACTTGGCAAATGTCTGCTGAATGACCAAATGATTCCCAGGATGAATTAGTCAGCTCGAAGTCCAAATGTGGGAGCTGTGGCTGGTGAGTTATCTAGGCTTTGATCAAGCAACTTCCCCTGAAAGTGTTATGTTAGAATAATAATCCCACACATCAGATTTCTGTGGAATATATGAGTCCCATCTCTAGCTCCTCTCTCCACCATGATCACAGCAGTCGGATAAAGTTGAGGAGTTTATTTATGAAATATCAGAGGCAGACAGTCCAAATGACAGAAAGGAAACTGAAAATGTCCCTTCAAGTCAAGTAAGGGCCTGGCCTTGACCTCCCCAGAAGGACAAAAAACTGGGGTTAACAACAACATTCTCTGGCAGCCACCTTGCCAGGGCATGAGCGTCTCAACAAGGACTGTCTGCTGTCCCCAAACAAAGGTGGGGAGGAGACAAAGACTGTTTATAGAATCAATGCAAAGGCAATGAAAACTGTAAGGAGAGTCAGGGAGAAAGCAAGAGGTGGGGAGGACCTTCACAAAGAGTCCCAGGCTTTTGACTCTGAGCGCCTCAAATACATTGACCAGTAGTTCTATGAAATGTTCCTTAAAAGGTAAAATGCCTAATGTTTTCAAGAGTTCCCCTAGACTTTGCCCCATGTGCCATATCACACTGTCAGATGTACATGGCAGAGCCCAAAGGCCACGTTATTGATGAAAGAAAACCAAGAATAAGCCTGTTGTTCTTTAAGGAGAGGGGAAGGAGTTGAAGGCTGCTGGGACCTTTCCCATGGAGGCCTGGGTTCTGTAAAGCAACTTCCCAGAAGCAGCCTGATGAAGTTCTAGGTGAAGGTCTCCCCTTTTGTCACCCATGCTTCAATGTACTCTATTCCCCGTTCAAGGGCTGTCAGTTTCCCATTTAGTGTTGTGAGTCTCGAATGACAAGACAGATTGAACCAGTTGAGAAAGTTCGCAATTTTCTTGATGGGGCTGGTGATGAGCTCAATGTACTCCCGATCGGCCCAGTCCTGGTGAATTTCCCACCTCACTGAGTCCTCCTGTCCAGCCATGGCTGTCACCGAAGGAAGAGCCAGGTTTTTTTTTTTTTTTTTTAATACTGGAAATCGATATTGAAAGGGTAAGAGAAGAATCCCTTTTCAGAGACACATAAAGGAGTGGTTTTAGAGCAGAATAATAAAATTTTCAATAAAGGTGATCAATAGTGTTAAGAGAGGTATTGAAGCCAAAATTTTGTATAACTGGTCTGTATTATCAAGTTAAGAAGCACCTTATACATCAACTAAGATAATCACAACATGTTCAGATGAAAAACTGAGGCACAGGGAATAATTTGTGCCAGTCAGCATTAATCATTCAAAGAACATTTATTGAGCACCTACCATATTCCAAGAACTTAGCTGTTTTCATATAAAGGTGCTTGTCCTACCCTTAAGGAACTAGGTGTTTAGAAAGGGCAATAAGTGGGTAATTACCATACAATGTATAGATATGGTAAGAGAGTTCTATGTTCAAAGATCATAGCTATGTTGTAGGTCAATGCTATTTTGGTGGAAGTTATTAAGGCACAACCAAAAAATGTTTTTCAGAGAGTATGATAATGAAAGAGTTTGAAGACTGAACAAGAGATGCAAGCCACAGAATGAAGAAAGATCATTACTGGCTGAGAGATAAAGTATGTGTAAAAGCATGGGAAATGAAACAACCCAGTGTCTATAATACTGGGATAAGCTGGCAGCTGTCAGAGGGGAGGAGGATTGGGGAAACTGAATAAAAAAGGGAAGGGATTAGCCAAAAGAACGAACTTGTATGCATGCACAACCTATGGAGACAGATAATACTGTGGTGATGGTCGGAAGGAAGGGGGAAGGGGTTGGGAGGTTGTAGGCAAAGTGGGAGGAATGGGGGCATCTGTAGTATTATCAATAATAAAAAGAAAGAAAACTCTTATTTTCCATGGTTTCTTGGTTGTCTTTTTATGTTTCACCTCCATTAATGTCACATAGGCTTATACTAAAAAAGAAAATCAGACAAAAGTGTAGCTTTCAATGTAGTATTATCTTTGACATCTTTAATTTTCTAGCCTATAATTGGAGGACTTTAGTAGTACTTAATACATTTTTTTAATGATAACCCATGTCTCTACTTGCTGGTATACATGGTGCATTCTTACCATATAGTGTATACTAAGTCATATTTATTCTTTGGTTATATTTGGTTGTATTTTGAATATATTTGGTTGTAATTAACTAAAAACCAAAATGTGTTGTCAATCCATTAAATTCAAAATCACAAATGCAACCTCCTACAACAGCCAAACAAGCAAAATCCCTGAAAGAAGCTGGCAGGATGCCAAGAGCATTTGCATACTTGTTGTGGTTGGTGGAGCTGAGATAAGATGAGGAGACCCTGAGCCTCAGGGGAGCTTACTGCTTCCTTGTTGGAAAGTAAAATAGTTCCAATTAAAAGTACTTTTAGTCTGAAATAGCTCTTAAATACTCTAACCTATCAGTTTAATTTAGGGCTAATTTAAAATTGAGCTGCCTTTTATTCTTATATATTATATTGAAGTTATTTACAGAACTTTTATGATATAAATATAATCACTATTTTCTATATAATTCTTTAGATATGTTATTTTTTGACAACTTTAGTTTGTTTTTTTAAGTTGCTCTGTCTTCCCATCTATGTATTACTTTGTTAAAGAAAAAGAATTAAATGTAAAACATAGTTCTAACAGTTTTAATATGAGTAGACTATGGTGAGAAAACACAATTTAAGTATTCACTGAGGACAACATGAAATAACAGAACAATAAGACTTACTTTATGAACACAGCATCTATTAGGGGAGTCACAAAAAATACATGCTGGAAAAAATTATATGGCATGATTTCCAACAGTGGGAGAAAAGAGTTAACAAAAAATTGATGTGCAATGAAACATTTCCACTCTTGACATTATGAGTATTTAAGTGCATTTTCAAATTAAGCAACTTAAATTTAAAGAATGCCATATAAGGCACACATCTCATCCTCGCCCTAATATATCTGATGACACAATATTGTATTATCAAGTATACTGAGTTAATAATACAATTTTAAAATCATTAGCTAAAATGGATAAATCATCTCATAATCTACAATGTTGCCACTACTATAGCTCAGTATATCATCAGAATATTCAATTACAATTCATAAAACCTTAACAGAAAATATGTAATGCAATGATGATCAATGTATGTACCATTTAAAATAGAGAATTAATCCCTCCTGGTGGCTCAGTTGGTTAGAGCGTTGTCCCATGAACCAAAATTTGCAGGTTAGATTCCCAGTCCAGGCACATACGTAGGTTGCTGGTTCGATCTCCAGTCTGGGTGAGTATAGTAGGCAATGAATTGATGTTTCTCTCTCATATCATGAGGCTGTTAGAGATTATTCAGCTCCACTGATCAGCACTGATCTAATTTTCCAAACCAGTATTGTTTCTCAGTCTTTAATCTTTTGCATCTTGACTTTAGGCATGACCTCTACTGGAAATTAAATATATTTTTATGTATTTCATATTATTTTTCCAGGTATAATGTCATTAGGAAACTTATCTCATTCCCTTTAATCTAGCATATAACATGACTCTCCATTAGAATCATGGGCGGAAAAAGTTTCTGACTCCAATAAATGTATTACAACCAAGATGGTAATGACTTTTTTAATGAGTTTTTTTTTTTTTGCTTTCAAGTTTTTTTTTTTTCTCTTTGCCTTTATCCTGCTTAGTCTGGCTCCCTTGAAACAAATTCAAACAAGAAAAATATTTCTATTCACTCATGAATTAATTTAGTAAATACATTGTTTTTCCTATACAGTTGTATTTTTTTAAACAGGCCATTTGTGTCTATTTATATTATATTTAAAAAATATTATAAACTTTGAAAGTAGCTTATCAAACAATTATAAACAAATAAATACAACTAACCAAGAAATAAAATGCTGTTCCTTATTCTCTGTAATCATAATCAGCTGTTGTTCGTGCATTTTTAACCTCACATAAGGGACCTCCTGCTTTGTCCCTATTCCCTCCCTGTTTGGTCCTCTAGAGGCTTCTGTTCTGCTTCTCACAACTTGAATTGCTATATCCTTTAAAACTCAGTCTTTGCTCTTTTGTTTTCTCTTTCTGCACCTTTCTGGCAATGTTATCTCTCACTGCAGTATCAACAGTCCTTTCAAATTATAGCCCTTTCTTCAGCTTCTCCCCTTAGCTCTCACCACAACTGCCTGCTCTTAGACTTACCAACCTAAATATTAATTTGCTACATCAGCGTGGCTGGCAAATTTACTCACCTCTACCCCCAGCTTGCTCCTCTTACTGACCGCCCAGCTTTCTGTACATGGCATCATCCTGTGCCTAGTCACCCTACCCACAGTTTTCAGTGTGTTCTGAGTAAACAAATTTCTTCAGTGGTTCCTAAAAATGCCAGCAGGCAATTCATTTTGTGGGTTTCTGGGTTCCACCTCTCTCCACTCCCTTTCAGCCAGAGCAGCTGTACTTTTATTTGTTTGACACACAGGATTTCTGGATACAATTTTATCAGTACAATAGATAGGTGAACATCTAGACAAACAAGCCTGAAAGTCACTGGCTATTTGAAAAATCTTGAAGCCATTCTTAATCACTTATTAACATAACCCCACTCTCACGAACAATCAACACCTCAATACTTTTAAACTGGTATTTACATCTCCTGGAAAATTGGAATGGTTTCTTAATGCTACATAATAAAGTTGTCATACATTAATGGACCCCCTCAGTATTTTGGGTCTCTGTGCATGTTTATAACCTCTTACTAGCCTTTGCTTATTATCCAAACTGTCTATCTCGAAACAAATGTTATTCTATTTTATCTATTTCTTTCAGAAAGTCTTCTTCAATGATGTATCCCTATCACCCAACTCTTCATGAGATATTTCTACTTATTCAAGTGGTAGCACAAAGAAATCTGTCCTGAAACTCCAGGCAAGTGTTGCATCTTTCCCCTCAGAGCTTCTGTATCTTTTTTTTTTAAACACAGCTCTACTTCACATATTCCATTTCATGCTGAATTGTAAATATTAAGGACATAACTTTGATTTATACTGCTCTCCTGGGTCTATGATATTGTTTGTATCTTATTTGTAACACCTTTTATGTCTACCAGAATGCCTAATATAAAACACTTCAAAATACATTTAATAAATCCATGCATTTTTAAACAATTCTTTATTTTTCAGATAAAAAACAAAGAACATCAGTATAATATTTTCCTGCTTTTATAAAGCCAGTTGGTCATGGAAAGAAGGACTCATATTTATTAGTTCTCCAACCTAGTGATAAGAAATATTCTGAGATATTCTCCATGATATGCACCTGAATTATTCATTCAATATGTGTCTAGCAAATTTAGTGTGAACTGGCCCAGGGGATACTTGAAAGAAGTTCCAAAAGATCATTGGAGATTTCATTTCAACTGAGTTTATTTATTCAATAAGTTTTTATCAGAAACCAGCTGTAGATTTAGTCACCAAAAAGTCTTTCCCATAGAGTTTCTAGTAAGCTCATCAAAGTCCATATGTTGAAGAAGAGTGTTCTACTCAACAATATGTGCTGAGTTGAGTCAGCTTTACTAAAAAGCACACTTCCGTCTCTTTTGCAGTAAGCATGATTTCATTACCAGGCTTATTACCAAAAGAACGTATATTTCATAAAGAATTCCCACAATTAAACTCTCTGCTTAGGCTACTCTTTTAAAAATGGTCTCTATATAGTTAGAATGAACACAGTTTTCTAGTTTCTCATTTCAAAACCAGATGCACCTCCCGAGTGATGTACTGCTCTCATAACTAAGGGAAGAAGTCGATAGCATGGACCAGTGCTTGCCAATGCTGGCTGATGATCAGTATAACCAAGAAGACTACAAATTCACATTCCAGATATCTAAGGCCAGGCCTATATTATCAGCATTCCCAGGGGATGTAAGGTGTGTGTGTGTGTGTGCATACACGCGCGCGCGTGCACACACACACACACACACACATCAACACCCATATATATACCCCAACACCACCTCCTGAGGTTTCTAACATAAACTAGATTTGGCAGACATAGATAAAAACTTACTCTATGCTTCTCTAGGGAATAAAACTAGAGTGATTGTTTAAGATTAGACTTAAACTCTAGAGGGAAAAAAAAACAACACAGAAAACATGCTAACAGCAAGGTAACAAAGTTGGGCTCTGTTTAGTTTCTCTAAACTCTGGAAAAAAAACACTGTAATATTACTGAATATGTTCATCAGTGTCTGGAGAATAATCTTCCAGATCTTCCATAGCACAAATTAACCTTAATTTAACTAGGAGATTCTATAGTTATAATCAAGGTATTAGAATCAATGGCATTAAGTATCACTAAAAGAAACTGATAGCATCAACTGATATTTTGTTTTGCAAACCCATACTATTAATAAGTATTTATTTTCCTAAAAGTTTATTTTTTATTAAATATATTTCTTAAGTAAATTTCTAAGGATTTATTTCCTAAAGCATAAAAATTTAAAGTAATGAAATTTTAGAGTAAAAACTGGATATGCTATGAATATTATTGTATGAAGAACTATTTTGCTCATTTGTTTACATAACAAATACTTATTTATCATTTCCAGATACCAGATACTAAGTTGGGCACTAGAAATACAAAGACAGATAAAATTATTTCATGGTTTTAGGGTCCTTGAGATTAGTAAATCTGCATTTGACTTTTAAATTTTTCTACAACCTGGTATTCTATTTATATGTTATTAATTTTTTCAATACATCTTATTATAGCCATATCAAATCTTCCAGCTGTTTTAGAATATAAATTGTGATAAAAATTTTTAAAGGATTATAGATTATAAAATATAATACTTAGCATATAAATTTTAAAATTTAATTGTTAATTCATTATTTTTGTTACTCGAGCAAACAGTAAATTAATTTGTCTATAAAAGTGTTATCCATTTTGCATAAAAGTATGGCATGCAATTTATTCAAATTGAATGACATTATAACCTGACTTAGGATTTAGAAAAATTAGCTGAAGAACAAATGTAAGAAGTATGAACAACCCTGGCAATGTCTGCCACACATCACAGTAAGAATGGTAAAAGTAGAAAGGGTATCAAGATAGTTGAAAAACTCTGTATGAGAATGGGCTTTAGGAAAATTATTAAGGAAAACATACAGTAGTTTTCAGTCTTATGTAGAATTAGAAGACCAGGCATGGTACTTTTCTATGTGATTAGAGTTGATGGTACAATATTAACTAACAAAAGCCCCAAGACTTAACTTGCTTTTCTTTTGGGTTTTTCATTCTGAACAAGGTCAAATACACTATTTACCTGTTATGATTAAAATAATTATTTTGCACTGGAAAACAGTCAGGATTCAAAATAGTCTGGAAAGAATGTAATAATAGGTAAAAATAAATGGGATTTGGAGAGTTCTGAAATTAATTTTTAAAATCACCTGTGAGAGTTGGCTGGCACTTAGTTGGTTTATACAGATGTGACTCTACTGGACATATTCTGGCAGATGTCCAGTTTCAGTGGTCAGGCCTCTGTTTTGATTGATCAGAGTTCTGGCCTCCTACTGTTAAATATTATGACTACTCTTCTCTCAGGAAGTATAACTAAATAATGTTAGTTATTGTAAAAGTATGGGTTGACCCTGGAATTAATATACTCACTTTTTTTAAGAGCTCTAAAAGCATAGGGTAGATGCAGTAAATATATTGTCGTAGCAGAGCAAATGGAAATAACAGGCATTTTCTTGCCTTCAAATTCAGCATGATTGAAGAGTTCCATAAGGCTTCTAAAAAGGATATGTGATTTCAAGTTACACATATAGTTTGGAACAGAGATGAAAGTTCAATCACATTTCTGGTTGTATTTTCCATAGTTCACACTGAGTCAGAAGTATTTGTTTACAAGTGTCTTCTATTGGCATCCTGTTGGGAGGTGCTGAAATAGATGACATGCCAATATTTAGGAAGGGAAAGGGAGGAGGCCCCCTGCACCCTCTGGGAATAAGAAGACTTACCAGCAATAAGACAGAGATATACCAGATAAAATCCTACCACAGAAGTGGATATAAAAAAGAGCTATTGAACAATCGAGAGTGAGAAAGTGAATTTTTAATCATAGATAACAATTCAAAGGGTGGCTACATGAACACTAATTTGAGGTAATAAGGAGACCCTGCTCTGTTAAGAGTTGAACTATATAAATGCTCAGTTATCATTCGAAACTGAGATCATTTCATTTCCTGATTGGTTAAATGAGTGGTTCTCACCTGGGGGAATTTTGCCCATTCCAGGAGCATTTGGCAATGCCAGAATACATGTTTGCCCCACTAGGGTGGTCCTAGTGGGCGTGCTTTAACCCCCTACAGGACACAGGGTAGACAGTCTTCCACAGTGAAGAAACATGCAGCTCAAAACATCACTAAGACCACGCTGGGAAATACTGGGCTACCTTAACAGAAAACTGCATTTAATAAAATATAGCTTCTTCCAGGTTAATGAGGTATTTAAGCTTCAGATATATCTGTATTGATTTTTTTAAAAATCCACTCTAAACTTACTGTTTTTGTAACATAGTGTTCTACGTTTTTCACATTTTCTAAGACAAATTAATTTGTATTCAATTTCTGGGGCTCACTTTGTATCATATTTTTCTCCTTTATATTTACTTGGCATATATTCTTTTTATTTCCTGGCTGTACTGTTTTTTCACTTTAAGTTCTATTTCTACTACTGAATCAATAGTTTTCTTGTACTACTTCCTATAGTGACAGTGATGCCTTGCTTTCCCCCAAATTGCTGTCCAAATTCTAATTGAGTAGTTACATTTCACCTTCCAGATTTTATCTTGTAGTTTCTGTTGTGAAATGTTGGGCAATTTTCGTACATGCTTGAAATATGTAATCTTTAGGTATTGTAACATTTCAAGTGACAGAAGAAAAGGGAAGACCAATGCTCAATCATCTATCTACACATACTGTTACTTTAAAAAAGAATTCTGAAGCTTTAAGAGTTCTTGAAAAGGAGGAGTATTGGTGACAAATATTCACCAGTCTATATGTCAATCTCTGTCTCCCTTATTAATGATGTTCTGTGTTACTTAAATAGCAATAGCAAACATTGATTTAACTTAACAAACTAATATAGAGCTTTGTATGTGACAGTCATTGTTTAGGCACATTAAAATTAGTTTATTGAATCTTTCTAAAACATGAAATATAGGTATTATTATTCTCATTTTATAGATAAGAGAATGGAGGCAGAGAAAAATTAAGTAACTTGTAAAAGCCATTTAGGTTAGAAGTTGCAGAGCTGAATTCAAACCCAGATAGTCTGATTCTACAATCTACACTTTAAACACTAAACTATGTTATCTCTCCAAATTTTGTATTAATATCAGGATATACTTACACATACACATATACACAAGTTATTTACATAAAATAGTTAGAAAAGAGTTGTATAAACTTAATATTATAATTATTAGCTTACTTGATATGCACAACAACCTTAGGAGGTAGGTATGTTTTTGTGTGTTTGGAGTAGATAGAATTGCCTCAGATCAGTTAAAGAACTTGCTCCAAAGTATACAATTAATCAGTGGAAGAAATATAATGTAAACCTAGAAAATTTGGCACTAGTCCACAATCTAAAACACTAGCTTTCTACTAAAAACTTTGTAAATAACTTTCATACACTGAGTAAATTTTTAATATAAACTTTAACTGGGAACTGGTCTTAGTCTTTGCAAATTGTTTTCTAGCTTGCTATTCCACTTCAAATATTGAGTAGGAAAGGCTGTGTAGGTAGGTTTCTTAATCTTATAGCATATATACCCTTCTTATGTTAGCTGAAGGGGTATTTCTTTTCTAGACATTATTCCATGCCCCTCTGAATTCCAGGTAAAATGCCAGCCATGCAAATATATCTTTAAAAATACATAAAATCATTTTGCTACCTTAGCCATGATGTTTCTCTTTGATTGTGTTCTCAGTGTTATTCCACCAATCACTCCTGTGCAAATAATGAAAGTCTTATTTCTAATAATTTTATAATTAAAATAATGTTTTTAACTTGCACTGTTCTTCATAATATTGACTTGGACTAAATAAATATGTCTATAAGCAATGTAAATACTAAGTCAATTATGGTATACTGATAGGATGAATTACAGTGCTGCTATGATATTTATGAAGAATATCTAATGACATGGGAACATATATGATATATAACACATAATAGATAAAATATAACATCTATTCTTTAAAACTGAACAACAAGTAAATCATTTAAATATATTTCCTAAGAATGTTACTGGAAAATTGAATAATTTTTATTTAAGATCTTAATGCTTAATTTTCGGGGCTGAAACATTTTTCTCTTTAGTTGATTAAATCTTGAAAATGATTCTGACATTTAAAATTTGTAAAAGACATTTACTTCATTTAGGGATGGAATCTATTCTGTTTTTCAAACATATTAATTTTTAAACAGAAATGAGTAGGCCATATTTTAATTCACTGAAAAATTACTCAGAAATCGATGTATGTGCAGACCCTCTACTGAAAGGTCAGAGATTAAAATAATAGCAAGATCTGGTCTCTGCCCTCCAGGAGCTCACAGGCAGGAGCACTAAAATGGCTGGAACACTCAGTAAATTGGTGGGAGTTCTCTGGAAGAGGTACAAGTAAAGGACGACAGACATTTAGAGAAGTACAGTTCTAGACCCTGAGAATCTGAGGAGCCTTCCATGGAGTATGGTGTTCAGAAAGAGGTTTGATGACATAGCAAGGGGCTCATAGACAGATAATGGGATTTTTAAAAGTGACAAAGAACCTAATGGTTCTAGCTTTAAAACTTTTATATATTAAACTCCAAATGGTCATTTTTCAATGTCAACTCCACCTAACTCTTTTTAACATCTTGTTACCTCCTCCTTTTGCTTTACAGATGCTGTTTTGAAACATTATTGCATTTTGTTCCATTTATTTTCCATGCGGCTAAGTGAGAGTACATGAGCATAGTCTTTATAGCCATCGACTATTCATTCTTCCAATCTCATTATCTTCTTAATCTTGAATTGTATTTGCTATTGAGCCACCCAAAAGGGGAAGGGGAACCTAAGTAATAATATTTTTATTAGTAGTAATTTCTGTTAATCTTCTTTGCTGTAAATCAGTAATTGCATAAGTGGAGACTACATTTTGTTATACCTCCAAATATGGTTACAGTATCAAAATAACATCTTTGTTTAAATGTACAAGTTATAATGAAGAAAAGGACAGTAACAACAAAATGTGTATTGACTGAGTGAACAAAAGAACTAAAATAAATACATTTTGGATTTGGTCTTAAGTCATATTTTTAAAATGATTCCCTAAAAAGTCCTTCCCCTAGAAATCTTACTTATGGTAAATATTTCCACTTAATTTGCTCCTATGAAGACAACGTGGTTATTGTGGGGGTAAGGGTTCTTAATTCTTCTTATAAGTTATGTCTAAAAAAAGTTCCCCTTGAAAATGGAACCAGAGAGCCGAATGAACTGCTTAGGTTACTGATAACTGCTGTCACCTGAATCTCAGAGTAGCATACCCTAAATCTTCACTGGCTCAGTTGACATTTTCATGCCGTTTTTATTTCACTCAGACCACATTTGTAAGTATTTCAAGAGCAAATGCAGCCTAGTCATATTCCTATTTCTCTGGAAAAAAAAAACCCACAGAATTGAAATAGTAATTCATATACCCTCTCTCTCAAAAAAAAATACCCTTAAAGATAGCTCACCATCTAAATCACTGAACAGCTTTACCAATTTCACTGAAGTTGTATCCCTTTAAACTTCTTTGCTGGATGTTCATCCTGTTCATATACTTAGTGCCTTGTCACTTTGACTTCTCTTGGCTAATGCTCTCTAGCTTAAAAATTATGGCTTGAAAGCAATTGGCTTCTGGCTCTTACTATTATAGCACAATTGGCAAGTCTCCATGCCCTAATATGCCATAATATAGAAAATATTTGCATATTCAGTCTTACATGGTAGGTGACAAGGGTACCCACCATTGTTAGAAAGCTGGTGAAAGGAGTGCCTATTCTGAAGTGTTTCTGATATCAAGCTGCAAGTCTTGATGTAATAATATATGATTGAATTACTGTTTTAAGAAATAGGAGAGGTTCAGTTTAAATTATGGAACTACTCTACATGTTTACTTGGTGTACATTTTTAAAGTATAATTGTTCCTTTTGGTATAATTTACCTATGTTCTTATCTTTTTTTTAAAGGATGTGATGATATTTGTTTTAAAGATCTTTTATTTATTTATTTTTAGAGAGGGAAGGGAGGGAGAAAGAGAGAGAGAGAAACATCAATGTGCGGTTGCTGGGGGTCATGGCCTGCAACCTAGGCGTGTGCCCTGACTGGGAATCAAACCTGCGATGCTTTGGTTCGCAGCCTGGGCTCAATCCACTGAGCTACGCCAGCCAGGGCTGTTCTTAGTTATCTTTATCTCACATATATTTTTTTTTACTTCTAGAAATCCATTCACTATCTTCATGCAATACTACATTGTTCTCTATATTATGTTAGAACAGTTGTTTTTGAATAGACACAGAAGGGGACAGAAAATGAAAATTATATAAAATATATGTAATTTTCAAAATGATAATCTTTGTAAATTACAATGTGATTAAAATGTGTAGGATTTGCTGTAAATATTCTGGCTGCTATAGGTATCCCCCATGGTAAAGTCCACTAACTTCAGAAAATGAAAATAAAAATATTTTTCTATAAAGAAGAAAGCTTTAAATTCTTCTGTTTCTAGGATGAAGACTATTCCACTATTTATAAAATCACTACAGCCTTTTCCATTTCCAACATCCATGGAAACAAGACAGTCAAACCAAAAGAAACTGATTTCACACTTATGGGTTTTTTTTTCAGATTTGATTTAGCTTGTGGTTTTTGTACCTATAATTTCAAGAACTACAAGATTTAAAAATTGCAGGCACACACAAGGAATGTAACACTGAACATCAGTAAATGACAGTTTTGTGATCATACATTTTTACCATATCACTGGCTTCCTGTACGTTGCAGAATTTATTATATAGTAATAAGTCAATCATAGCTCTTGGACATAGAAATAAAAATACCAACCAGAGGAAAATTTCTGATACTTTCAATAAAAATTAACATAATGAGAAAATCTAATGTCTTATGTCACTGATGATTGTTAGGCCAAATAGCCATATTAAATGGTTTTTGAAAGTGAATTTACTAAATTTAAAAATTTGGGGGATGGGTGAAAAAAGTGAAAGGAATTAAAAAGTAAAAATTGTCACTTATAAAGTCATTCCCAGGATATAAACAACAGCATTGGGAATACAGTAAATAAAATTGCAATAACTATGTCTGGTATTTTAAGGGTACTAGTCTTAGGGTGATCACTTCATAAGTTATACAAATGTCTAATTACTACATAGTATTCCTGAAAGAAATATAATATTATATGCCAACTTTAATTGGAAGATAAATTATTTTTAAAAGTAATTAAGAAAAACGCATTTGATTCTTTTAGTTTATACCACCCTGAGCACACCTGATCTCATCTGAATCTTTTAGTATATAATAAAATTCTGTCATTTTATTTAAATAGCTAAAATAAAGAATGATAGGACCTATCAAATATCTCAAAGCTGTTACACATGGTAACTTCCCTTCCTCCTATCATCTTTCTTTAATAGCCTTCCCCCTAAGATCTGAAATTCAGATCATGGGACAATAAGGAAATTCAGTATGGAAACCAGAGGACTTGCAGAAACCCTGAGGTAACATTGAGAAGTGAATCACTGCACATTGATTTCAATCTGAACAGCATATGTCTGTATGCAGGGTACTTATATAAGCCTTAGCTTAAGAGGCAAAGAAATTGGAATTATGTGGATTGGGCCTCTGGAAGAGAGACCACATAAGCATGTTCAAAATCTTCAGGTCTGATCAGAATGTGAAGTGTCTAATCGAAAGAAAAACAAAACAAAACAAAACCCGGCCATTATGTATGAGAGTAGGACTGGAAATTAATGTTTATAACTATGAGAACTATTTGTTTTGATATTTTAGTATTTAAATTTTATAGCAATAAATAAACTACAAACATTTCTTTAAAGACTGTGCTTTTTCTTTTTTTTATTAACTTCAATACCAATCAGGGAAAATAAAATGCCTGTGAGTCTGAAATGAAAGTGGATTTGGTTTTTGCTGATCACCGCTGGCAGTAAGCAGCTGGCTGGATGTCTCAAATCTCACTTTCAAAAAGCCTATTTTCTATTGGTGATGATAAATTTGCCCCTTGCTTATACTTATCAGTGGGTGTTCAGTTGTTACAGCAGATTGGAAGTGATTCAGTTCATTTCTTGGGTATTTTCAAAAGCAGGGAAGGATTTCACACTCTGTGGAGTGCTGTTTCACCAAGAGTAAAGAATATTGCAGCTCATGGGAGTGATAATTAAAGCCAATAATAACCTAGAAGTCTCCCTGGCTCTGCAGTGTTGGAGTAATACTTTCCCATTGTGTACCTGTCTGGTTGGGGATGTTCTAGCTGGCTCCTGAATGAGGCAGAAACTGCAATTCGAATGGGAAATGCCGAAATCATTCCTAAGCTTTCATGTGGAGAGTTAATATATGCAAATGAATGTTGCGACAATGAAGGTAGTGTATGAAGGTAATACATTATGCAGAAAAAATAATGAAAGGTTATTTCAAGGTATCATGCACCATTTTGTGTACAAGTGAGAGAAAGGAAAAATATTTTTAGTCTGTAGGCAAAATAGGATAAACTTACAAGGGAAAATGTCTAGTATATTCCAAATATTGTGGAAATAATGTAATATAACCCGTGCCAAATAGATAGTCTCTGACTAATGGATATTTACTCTTTATTTCCCTTATAACTTGTTGCAAGTGCCAGGCTTTGTGTTACGAAACAAACCAGATGGGTATTTCAAATACAATTCAGAGGAAAGAATAGCATTTACTGTCCAAAGAGTAAGTGGTTAGAGAAGTCACTGTAATGGTTGGAATGCTTCAGTTAGAGAAATAAGAGAATCAAGATTTATTCAGATATTAACTCATCTAAGCAACTGATATGTTTTTGACCATCACATGCTCAGTCTCAGATTTCACACTTTATAAAGACGTAATTAGAGATGTTTCCAGAAGAAAGTAGTTTAGTTGACAGTGTGCTATATGTTTGAAATGACAGTGTGCAGGAGGTGAAGTAGGAGATGGTTGAGTAAACTTATAACACTTTTAGCAAGTTGGATTGTAAATTATCATGATAATTTCTTTGTCTGAAAATTCAGGTTTTAGGAGAAGCATTCATTGGGATTGGTCTAACACCTACATAAATCCTGTTGTTAAAAACAAACAGCCACTTATCCACATACTGCCTAAATAGTAGTCTCTGAATGGGTGTGAGTATAATGGGGTTCAAATCCAGTATCCATCATGAATGTCTGTTCAAGCTTGAGAAAGTTACTTCTTAGCCTCAATTTCTGCCATTATAAATGGACATAATAATAATAATCATAACCCCCAAATCATAGGATAGTTATAATTATTATATTATTTAGTATATATAAAGTGCTTAAAGCAAGAATTTAAAAAGCTAAGTGTTATACCAAATGTTGCCTTTATAATAATATTATTAAAATTGAGTGAGAACCCATCTTAAGTAACCATGCCAATGTGTTGCTCATATAGTTATGATTCAACATTTTTTCATTTATGTATAAATTTACAAAGGATTTTACATATTTGTCATGTTCCAATTCACACACGATCCTACTGAGGTACTAAGATAAGTAAAAATGTGGTTCTATCCTTTATTATTTAGCTTCAGCCTAGTCTGTCATAATGAAGAGAGGCAACTTAAAGAAGTTTAAAAAAGAGGGAAGTTTACTTCTCTTGTGTAACAAGTCAGTTAGCAGACAGATCTGTTCTGATAGTTATCCAGAAACCAGGTCCTATCTTTTTTTCACCACCCCAATGTCATGGGCACAGTTAGGCAGCCACCACATCTGGGTTGTAGCTCCTGGGAAGTAAAAAGAGAGCACGGAAGAAGCATACCCACTCTCCCAAGGAACCTGAATGAAACACATAATTTATATGTGCTTACTTTCCATCTGTGAAAATCTAACATGACAAGTCTAATTGCAAAAGAGACTGGAAATGTAGTATAAACAGCCAGCCAAGTCTCCGAGTATTGCCAAAGAAGATGGGGAGAAAGGATTTCATCTGACAACTAGCTTTCTTGAACAAATGGCCTTCTGAAACTCACTGTCTCCTGTAGGAGAATGTCAATTACAATGCAGTATAAAACTGCTAGTACAGTTAAACTGTGTGCATATAGTTCATTTAAGCAAATCAGAAAAAGCAATCCGTGAATATGTGAGACCCACTTGTATTTTCTGTATCATTTCATAAAATATTGTGTTTCTGAGTGATATAAAGGAAATTTTAGAAGGAAATGCAAAATATATTGACTCAATATTAGTGAAATACAATTTTTATAAATGCATAATATTATCACTCTCATAGAAACATATAAAATAGACACTTGCAAAAATTTCATTTACTTCCTTGATTAATGAGGAAACCAATATAATGTTAAAGCTACTTTGCAGGAAAATCCAAAGAACATACATGTTTGGGCCATCCCAAAGCTGGAATAATTTACAGAACTGTCAGTATCTCCAAGACAATAATCAATTGCACCCCCACAAGAGGAAATGCAATTTATTTACATTTCTATAGATTAAGTTAATTTACATTGTTCATTACAATCAGATTTCTGTAATTTGCAGAACTGCAAGCAGCTTGAAAAGACAATGAAAAGTAGAGATAATGCAGACAAGCACTCTGGACAAGACGCCCAGTGATGTTTCTTGTCCATTTCCAAGTCATTCACAATTTTCTCCTGGCAATATTAAAAGTTTTTAATATTTTTTGTTTGTGCATTTTGGCATATCTTCCCTATGTTTGTCCTAGTTAAAACTGAATGATTTCAATTTATTGTGAAAACACTTGACTTCTTATTTTAGGAGTAAATAATCACATATTGTTTATTACAGTATTTAAGATATTATTGATTCCCATAAATTACTATTATTAGTAGTTGGAAATATAACATTTTTTACTATAATAACACTAGACAGTATGATTCAGTAACTAATAGAAACAATACTTATTTTAAAAAATGAGATTCATCAATACAATAAAGAATCTGAATGGAAGGGTAATTTGCTTAAAAAATATTTATTACTTGGGTTTAAGTATCCTGTCTGAGTTTTGCCTCTCAGCAAGTGTGTAAGTCTCTGTTCTCAAGAATGGTATTTCCAAAAGTTCATCCAATGTCACTAATTATTTGCCTAATCTAAACAACAAAGCATTCATTAATTCTAACAACAGAAGGAAAAGAAATGAGTGTGTGTTCTATGAATGCGGAAATGGTGGGGTAAGGCGGATGTTTGGAAGCAAGTTTACAGAGGTTTTACTTAGAACACATAGAGAACACTAAGCATTTGTTCAATTAAATTAGACCAGCAATAAAAGTTGTGGGAAATGATATGATAAAATCTTTGAATCACCTAAGTTTGTTTTCTTACGCTAGTGGTTTTCAAAAATTTTAATTTCACATCTCTTATCTCTTAAAAATCATTGAGAACATTGGATATTTTTTTAAAAAATTGAGTTATATTTGTAGAAATTTGTTATAGTAGTTAGAAAAGGGGAAAACATTTAAACTCTTTATGCATTGATTCATTTTAAAATTAGAAAAATAAACCCATTACATGTTAGCTGAAGTAACATTTTTATGAGAAACAACTTTTATTAACAAAATTTATTAACGAGTGACATTTTTGTCATGATAATAGGAAAAACATTTTTGTAAATATTTTTTTAGTGTCTTTCTCACTAAAAGGCAGCTGAATTCTTGTATCTGTTCCTGTATCGCTGGTTGTGTGCAATATATATAAAAAATCACACCACACATGGTTAGGCAGTTAGAAAAGAGTGGAATCCTAAAAATGTCTTTGGCCTCTCCCCACTGGGGCCCCTGTCTCTCATTTTTAGAATCCCTGCCCCAGTCCATTTGTGCCTACACTCTTCTAGACAACACTAGCTTCTGTCTTCACTATCATCTAAAGATCTTCCTTCTTATTCTATTGAAAAACCATATAACTTCTACTTACTTGCATTTCTGTTCATGTACTCTTTTTGCTTCAGATGAAGTAGATGAACTCCTTGGTAATGACTGTCTGCTTGTCTCCTTCCTAATTCTCATATCACTGACCACTTAAGGGCATTACTTTAGCAATTCTCTTCATACCCACCATTGTCAATTATGTCCTCTAATGCATAACTCCCATCAGCACGCATTCTTCGTGTTGGTTTTCTGATATGTAAAATAAATTTACATTGAGTCTACTTTCCTATTCACTTACTGCTCTATTTCTCTGTCTATTAGAGCAAAACCTAAGGTATAATGTGATTGTATTCACTACCTCCAATTTCTCTTCTTTTAGTCTCACATGAACCTGCTTCAGTAAATCATTTTCTCCTATTTCTCCACAAGACCGCCCTGTTGTGGTCAACAGTGACCTTCAGTTCACTAAATTTAACGTTCATTCTCTATACTTATCTTACTCGACTTGGAAATATCATTTGATGGTTGGTCACTTTCAGCTCCTTCAATCATTTTCTTCATTTGGCTTTTAGTAGTTTCTCTAGTTTTTCCCTTGCCTCTTCTCCCCAATCTCTTTGTTGACTTTCCCTATCTATTCTACTTATTGTATATTTAGTGTCTCAAAGCTCAGCCATCACATTTCTTCTGTTCTACATTTATATCCATGACCCTAGAGATATTAAAGCTTATCTCTTCTGGATTGAGTCAAATAGCCAAGTGATAATCTAATTGAATACCTACTCATTATAAAAATTTACATATCATCATAACTGGTGTGGCTCAGTGGGTTGGGTATTGTTCCACAAACTTAAAGGTCACCTGTTTGATTCCTGTTGGGGCACACGCCTGGGTTGTGGGTCAGGTCCTCTGTTGGGGGCGTGCCAAAGCCAACTGATCAATGTTTCTCTTGTACATCCATGTCTCTCCCTCTCTTTCTCTCCTTCCTCTTCTCTAAAAAATAAATAAAATCTTTTAAAATACTACATATCAAAAATATTTTAATGGAATTCTCCTCTAATCTATTCTTTCTAATTTGACCATTTTGATAAATATTGCTCCATCTTCCAGTTATTCAGGCAAAAACGTTAGTTTTATTTTTGGCTTTTCATCTTTTATCATACCCCATATCCAATCTCTCAGCTAACTTCCATTCCTCTCCCTCTTCAGAGTTACTATTTTGGTCTAAAGCACCATTATATAGCTTTAATAACCCATTGAGATTATATTTTAGCCTTCTAACCAATTTTTTACCTTCTGTACTTGTTCTACACTCTAGTCTCAAGTCAGTAGATATAAAACTAAGATCATGTTTCTTCTCACTGCAGAACCCTTTAATTTTTTTGGAACCTATAAAGATTAAGAGCTAAGGACCCACCGAAACCCATTAATTCCTACAAGTCTTATTTCATTTTTAATTTTCTAGCCTCATTTCACACCACTATCACCTTTCCTTTCTCTGTTCCAGCCACACTGTCTCCTTGCTGTTCTGAAGCATATCAAACATGTTTCCAACTACCTGATCTGTCCTATTGTCAGCTCTGCATATGTATTACCTTGTCCCTTTCAAGTTTTTGATCAAAGGTTATCTCCTTCCTGGAATCTTATTCTTTCCACAGTTATCCCTCTTGACTGTGTTTATCCCTATCATTTATTATCAAATTATCATTTGTTATTATTGTTTATCATTCCCAAAATTTATTACCAAATATCAGTTTATGTGTTTTTCCACTGCTTTTATTCAGTAAATATTTATGAGAAAAATTAGTCACTCAACATGTCTGCTCCCTTCTCAGTAAGCCAGAGGTATATTTATAAGCCCATTCACTTATGAGAGAGAAACTCACTGGGAATCAGTCACAAACATGGCCAAAACTTAATAAAGTCATTATTCTTGTGCAATTCTAACATAATTATATTGTAAACTATGCAGGAGCTCAGAAAATAGCCTTTCTAAAAATATTGTTCAGAGAATTTTAATTTAGTCACATAAGAGTAAAAATTAATAATATAACTAAGAGAAACTCTTACTGTAGATAGTTTGGGATATGTCAATAAAATATACATATTTTAGATCAGTTAGTAATAATTGATGTAACTGATACTTATAAAATTGGAAATAAATAAGAAAAGCAATTCAGAATTGTAACTAAAGTCAAATACTGTGAGTATGATGATCTCAGCCTATTTTTTCCTTTTGAAAGTAAACAAATATTAGAAAGAAGGGAAAAATTGTTAGGAATATATATCAGGAAGAGTAAAATAATAAATGGTAATGGAAAAAACACAATAAAAATGCTTGTAGCCAAAAGAAAATATATTTTGCTATACAATAAAAAAATCAAGGAAACATAAATTAAGAGATTTTTGGCAAATATCCCTCAATCTCTGACAAATCAGGTAATTAGAGAATAACACACAGATAATATAAAAATAAAGTTAATTAATAGATATATATAATTAAACTACTCGACTTCAAATAAAATAAATGTATTTTATTTTCAAGATATACTGAACATTTTAAACATAATAATATGTATATGATACAAGTATGTTCTAGGCCCTGATCAACTTTATCTGTATTTTTCACATTATGTTACATAGAGCAAGAAGATTACAGAAGTTTAATATTAAAACTTGCTCTCAGCATATTTATTAAAAATTTGTTAAAGGACAAAATCATTATGTAATGATAGATCACCTGTGAATTTACAAATGAACTCCTAAGAAAAAAATGATGATGTAAGCATTAAACTCAAGAAGTGTATAGTACATGCAATGGTGGCAAATACATAATAAAAATACAAATAATAACCAAAAAACAGACAAAAAATAGGACAAAATACGAAGCAAAGTAGACTATTATCTTAAAATATGCTTTGTTTTCTTTAAGAGAGAATAGATAGGAAGGAGAAAGAGAGGGAGAGAAACACTGATCAGGTGCCTTTCATATGTGCACTGACCTGGAACTGAACCCACAACCCAGGCATGTGCCCTGACAGGAATCAAACCAGAGAACTTTTGCTTTGCAGGATGATGCTCAACACCCTGAGCCACGCTGGTCAGGGCTTAAAATATGCTTTATGAAACAAGAACCAGAAATAAAGTAAATTTTTGAACAAATATTGACTATATTTAGATAATTATTTTAAAATATCTGCATTTATAATGTAGGTGAGTTCATTTTGTAAAACAGAAATAACTAAAGTTGTCTCTATATTCAACTGCAGGGACTAAGAATCTTGGGGAAAATTACTTTTCCAGAAGATAGTGGGTCCAGAGAATACTTTATGTGAATTTATTTTTACCCTTTCAAACATGATTATTATGCTATGGTGTGTTTCAGAGAATGAAGAAAATATGAAAAGACATACGGAGACTTCTCTATCTAGTTATACTAATCTTTATGCAAAGTTTGAAAAAACAGAACCAAAAAATCAATGACTAATGTCACTTATTATTGTAAATGTGGACATTCTAAATAAACTTCCAGCAAACTGAAGTCAGCATTACATTTAATATAATTTTGTATGTAACTCTACCTTTTAAAAAAATTCTGAGTTCTGCCTGTCCTATATTCCTGACCATTACTTCTGTTCACAGTGCTCTGCTTTGTTTCATAAAAATCTTTCTTGTCATGTGAAATTGTCTTGAAGCTGTCAATCAGCACTCCCTACTCTTGTCACAAGAGTGAGAAAATGAAGAATTCTAGCCTATTAGACTGCTTTATTCTTCCTGGCTCACATTGCCAGCATGTGCCAATAAATTTTCTCCTTTCATTGTAAACTCTTATAATTCAGTCCTAATAACACAGACATGGTCTCTGTTATTATTATATAGTCTCTGTTACAACAGAGATCCCATATATATACACACATATATACATAGATATATATAATCCAACATAATCAAATAACATTTATCCTAGAAATTTATGTTTCAAATTACAAATCAATTACCATAAGGCAAATAAGAAATATCACCTCAAGAACCTGAATATCATTTAATAATCTTTAATAATATTAACAAATACAGAAATGTAAAAATTCAGGAGCATTTTCTTAAAATTTATATTTTTAAACTGTATAAAATATGGATTTTAAATAAAAAACAACATGAAACTTGATGATGGACATAAAGTTATACTCATTAAAACCAGAAGGAGAGCAAAGATGTCTCTAATAATTATTATTATTTTGTATGATTCTAGAATTGTGGCCAATGCATGAATAAATAAAACAGATATCAGAGAAAAGTAACTGTTAAAACTGAAAATATAAAGTTATAATTTTCAAATGACACAGTCATATGTCCAGAAGCTCTAGAGGACCAATTAGGACTATTAGTTTTAATAAGAATATTTATTAAAGTTAGATATATGATAAATATAATGATAAATATACTGGTAATAACATCTCTAATCTTCTTAATTGGGAATAAATGTCCATGGGAGGTGGTAGTGGGAGTGTGTGTGAATAAGCCTTTGCTTTAATATCCAAATAATAGAGTGTGAGAAGCCCTCTTCCGCGTTAAAGGGAGTCCACTCCTCCACCCACTATTCCCGAGAAGCACCCGGCGTGGTCGTCTTTACATAGCTCACGGAAGTATCCTGACGAGTCTCTGCCCAACTACTTCAGCTTTTCCATAGATAGTTCTTCAAGATACTACTGCTCTTTCCTGCTCTATTATCCGTCAAATTATTTTCTTATTCCCTCAAATTAAAGCTAATACAAAGAGGACAACGTAAAGGAATTGCAATCCATGAAATCTGAAAGGCAATCAGGTCTGATTTCTCTTTTGGTTCACTGGCTAGAACCCTCCCTGAGAGCTCCATTTCAACTTGGATTTAGCCGGAACTGTGGTATTTAAAAAACCTCTCTCTGTAGAGCGCCATGTTCTATGAACTTCCAGCAGGGTGTCTACTACTCCAGCTCTGCCTAATAAAAAAGAATGAAGGACCCTGGCAGGTGTGGCTCAGTGGATATAGTTCCAGTCTGAGAACCCAACGGTCACGGGTTCGATTACCAGTCTAGGGCACATGCCTGGGCTGCAGACCAGGTCCCCAGTAGGGGGCATGCGACAGCAACCACACATTGGTGTTTCTCTTCTTCTTTCTCTCTCCCTTGCCCTTTCTTTAAAAAATAAATAAGAAAAAATCTTTAAAAAAAGAATGAAGGAAAAGAAAAGAAATATACATACAGTTAATAATCTTATTAGAGATGCCCTTGTATTCTGATGAAAACTATTTTGTTATTAAACAAAATGGAATAGCTCAATCAGAAGCATCAGTCTTTGGATATCATCCCATATTCAAACTCTGCATAACTAAAAAGCTGGCTAGTATGGTCACTCTTAAGAAGGGAGAATATGCCATAGAAACAAGGTTAGCTTCTATCTTTAAAGCTTTTAAAGCCAAGCAGAAAGAAAGTGCTGGTGATGTGAAAATAGCATTTTGCCTTGACTACTAATTATGTAAATATTCAGACCTGTTGGGACTAATTTCAGAATAGTGCCATTCCTAGTAAAGTAAAATAAAATTGCAAAATTAAATAAAATAAGTGTTATGTATTTCAGCAATAACCAGGAATGTATAATGTATATTTTTTAAATAGCTGAATTACAGCATCTGCCCTCAAATAAACTGCCACCAAATAGCCATAAAAGGAAATGGGTGGGAACATGTGAATAAAATCGCAAACCTTATTGCAAACAAAAAAAGAACTTGAATAATTTAAAATATGATCCACATTTTCTATCATTTCTTGCCAAACTTAAGATAATTTCAATAAAAATCTCACTTATATTGACATGGGAAGAAATACATATATTTAGCTAAATGAATAAAACTCTAAAATTATTTATTTTGTAAAAGTCTATGTGATTTCAAATCCCAGGGTATTAAAAAAAAGAGTAATGTGGAAGACTAGTCTTATGAGATATGAACATACTTTAACACTAAAATAATTAACCTAGTCCTGCTGTTAGGTTAAGAATGATTAGCAATTGGCAAGACCACAATTGAACAAAAACAATTTTGGTCTAAGATGTATATTTTTCCATAAATAATTTTGAAACTAATGTTTAAGTATATTTTTATTATTTAGTTGACTTTATTGAGGTGGCAATGGTTAAAGAGATTAGATTGGTTTCAAGTGCACACTTCTATGACATACTGTCTGTATATTGCATTGTGTGTCCACTACCCAAAGTCAAATTTTCCCTCACTGTATATTTGACCCTTTTTATCCTTTACTACCTCCACCCTCCTTCCCTCCAGTAACTGTCATGCTGTTTGTTATCTGTGTCTATGAGATTTTGTTTGTCTTATTTGTTTATTTGTTGCTTTTATAGCCTACATATGAGTGATATCATAATGTCCTTAACTTTTTCTGTCTGATTATTTCACTTAGCATAATGTTCTCAAGATCCATCTATGCTGTTACCATTGGTGGGAATGTGACCTGGTACAGCCACTACAGAAAACAGTATGGCAACTCCTCAAAAAATTAAGAATAGAGTTACCATATGACCAGCAAGCCCTCTTCTCATTATGCATGCAAAAACTTGAAAACATTTATTCACAAAGATGTAAGTATTTTTTAGAAAGTAACTTGTTTTCATATCACAGCATGCAACAAAATGAATGCCAGATAAACTGTTGATTGTAAAATAAAACACAACAGGGTATTTTTGTTTGTTTTTTTTTATCCTCACCCAAGGACATCTTTTCACTCCTTTCAGAGGGAAAGGGAAGGGTGGCCAAAGTGGGGAGGGAGGAGAGAGAGAGAAAGTGAGAGAGACGCATCAGTGAGAGAGAGAGAGAGACATTGACTGATTGCTTACTCGTATGTGTCCCAACTGGGGATGAAACCTGCAACATAGACATGTGTATTGATCAGGAATCAAACCCATGACCATTTGGTCTATGGGACAACCTTCCAACCAACTGAGCCACACTGGCCCCAGCAAAACAGGGTTGTTCTTTTTTCTTTAATCAAATTACTAGGGAGAATTTGTTTTATCTTTAGAGAAGGGAGAAGACAGGTTTGACTACCTAAACATTTCTGCAAAATTAAAATAAAACCATACAAAGTATCAAGAATAACATATACAAATATATATATAAAAGAAAAAAAGTGGAAAAATCTAAATAACAAATTAGGGAAATATTTATAATATATAATAAAGGAGTAGTATTATTAAAATATAAAGAAGTCAAAATTACACTTTTTAAAAATTAAAACTCCAATAGAAATCATGGACAATAAGCAGGCAGAGACAAATTACATACACATAAGCAAGAAGTAAAAATGACTGGCATTTTTTGAAACAAAAAAAAATCTAACTCACTTAAAATCAAAGATTTAAATATATAAGAAGGAAATATTTTTAAGCTATCAATATCTGTAAGAATTTATATATTTTTTAAGTAGCTATGTTCTGGAAAGTATAATTGGTATTTTCTTACAAAGCTGATGAGAATGTAAATGAGCAAGACTTTCTTTAAAACAACCTGGTAATATTTGTCAGGAGCCTTAGGCATGTTTATATTCTTTTACTCAAAAGTTCTAGTTCAGCCCTGGCTGGTGTGGCTCAGTGGATTGAGTGGTGGCCTGCAAACCCGATGGCTGCTGGTTTGATTTCCAGGGCACATGTCTGGGTTGTGGGCAGGGTCCTCAGCATGGGACATGTGAGGGGGAACCATACATTGATGTTTCTCTCCCTCTCTTTAGGAAAAAAAGTTCTAGTTCAGGATTTAAAAAAATTTACTGGAAACTATTCAAAAAAATAATCATACATGTGTGGAAAAAAGTACATATAACTACCAAAAGTATTTCTGTGTTTATAATAGCAAAGAGTTCAATATAAAATAATGGTCTAGAAATAGTTAAATCATTAAAAATATTAAAATAATATTATTATGAAATTATAAGCATTATTAAAAATGTCCTAAGATTCTTAAGACATAATACTGAATTAAAATAAAATTTAAATTAATTACAAAGTTTCAGACTTTTAAATTTCAATTATATAAAAAAGTACATTTAAAATGAGCTGCAATTAATATACCTCAGTTAACAGTAGATGCCCTTCTTTCTTTTATCAGTCTCTTCTCCTTCCCTCTCCTTCCTTATTTCCCAAGACTTCTACAGTAAGCTAGAATTTATTTTGTAATAAGAAAGTATAAAACAAAAACAAAGTAGCTGCACAGAGAAAGAGCTTTAGGGAATTTACAAGATAGATAAAACTGTTAGGTTAGTGGCAAAGTTGTTAATTATTCTTTCTGAGGCAACTTTTTTGCTACCCCATTTGGCTTCTGCGCCACATCTGCGTCTCGGTCCGCTCGTACTGCACTGGTTGTGCCACCTCAGCCTCCTGTGCGTCCTGTTCACCCACCTTTCATCTCCCCAACCTCTGCACTTTGCTGTGAACCAATGCTGACTCGTCGGAACTCCCCTCTATTCTGGCCACACTCACTTCAGGGAGATCCTAAACCAGTTTCATGACTTTCAAAACTCTCTCTATATTGAATATATGTGTAGCCTGGATCCCTCCTCTGAAAATCAGTTAAATCTGTATTTGACATTGCCCTTTGGATTTATAATAGGCATCTCAAACTTAACATATCCAACAGCAAAACCCTACCCTTCCCCAAACTATAAATGCCAATCTACCCTTCCAGCAGTTCTGGACAAAAAAGTGTGGAGTTATTCCTGACTCCACGGCATAGTTCACCACTACTATTCAACCCATTATCAAATCTTGTTTCTTCTAACTTAAAAATACACCCATTTGTCAACCATTTGTCAACACATTGACTACTTTATCACGGATCTGAGCTGCAATTAGCTGTGCTTGCATCATTGCAATAACCGCAGACTGGTATTCTTTCTTCAGTCTTATCACACAGAGCATGTTTGGCTACAAAAATTTACATATCTCTCTGATCAAACAATTAAGTGACTTCCTATACCAAATTCTCATGTCTCTTATGTCATCCCCTACCACTTTCCTTCTTACGCCAGCCTTCTTTTTCATATCTGACAAGCTTGAGTTTGCTCTTCCTGGAACCTCCTTCCCTTATGTATCTGAAGGCTGTTTCTAGCCCCTCCCAGATCAATACTACTTCATATTTCCTTATATTTCCTTTATCCTGCTTTTTGTCATTTCTTTATCCATTTCTCACCATTTATATATATATGGTTTGTTTGTTTACTGATTTATTGTTTGTCTCTTTCTTTTGGAATTTAAGCTCCAAGAAGGATGAAATATTTAAGCTTAGTACAGTGTCTGACTCATATTTCATGCTCAAAAATTACTTGTTGTATAAATGAAGAAATATATCTCACATGTCACATTAGTCTACAATACAAGCCAAAAACATTAGTGTAAAAATTCTATAAGAATAAATCAAGTTTAAAAATTATTTATATCAACCTTAGTTAATGAATAAAATGTTAATAAATTATGTCATAATTACATAAAGGCATTGAAAAATTCATACCTGAGTGTTGACATTTCATGAATTCCTCAAGTCTGTACAATATCCACTCTTCCAGATTCTCATAAATATACCAGTGGCCATTATATTTCTTATCAACTTATAATCAAGATACCAAGTGTCATGAATATAATGATTATTTCCATTTCATTAAAAAATACCTCTCTTCTAAAAGTATAAATTTAGAGACAACATCAAAACCCCATCAAAATGTAATATAACTATTATACTTTAAATATTTAAAATTTTTATTATCAAATTTGCTTCCGAGCTGTTGCTCCATATTCCATAATTATTTATTGATTTATTTCAGATTTTAAATTGTGTTACAAAAGGCATCGTTATTCTTAGTAAATTCTTGGAAATCAAATTTTTTTAGGCCAAATGTTCTCTTTTAATTTTTTTTAAAGTTATCAATTTGAGAGAGACAGAATGATCAATTTTTGTTGTTCCACATATTTATACATTTGCTTGTTGGCCTTTGTATGTAACTTGACTGGAAATTGAACCCACAACCTAGGCATATCCGGATGATGCTATAACCAACTGATATACCCAGGCCAGACCTAATGCTCTCTTAAATCAACAGTTTACAAAGGCAAAATTCCAAACATTAGAAACATAGTTACACATTGACAAATAATTAACACATTGTGTTGTAGTGAGTCCATATTTGTGAATGTATGTCAAATTAGAAGAAAGAGCTCTTGATTTGTTGTCCTTTGATTTTATTGTCGTACTCCTGAAAATCAGCTGTGACTTTGGTTCGATCCTTATCCTCATGGGAATTCTACCAAAATGTTTTTTGAGGTGTATCTGAGGGAATGTAGGAGGATCTTTGCATTAACTTTATTAATCCCCTAGATATTTAACATATTTATCTTTAATCTCTTAGGATTTGTGCTATTCACCTAGCCTGATAAAGCTACAAAATTACTGTTAGCTTCTTTGAAATGGATATGTTTAGGTTACCTGAGATAAAAAGAGATCAGCGTAAAGATACACTGGATTGCAAAGAATATCAGCAAAATATATTGCAGGACTCAGTGAAAAACAACATTCATTATTAGTCAGAATCTAAGAGCAAATCTCATGTTCGGACAACAGCTCTGGTAATCCAGCAGCATTTCTGGCAGCTGGCCTAGAAGGATGGAAATTCAACAACTGTTACTGAGATGGGAAAGCATTTTAAATGTTAGGGAGTATTAAAGTGTTATGCTGAGTTCAGATCCCAAAGGGCTTTGTATCATTAAGTTACTGATGCATAACCAATTTGGATGCAATTACCCCAAAACTCAGTGGTTTAAACAATGTCTTTATTATTATATATAAGTTATCATCTCATGATCTGGGCTAGAATTCGCTGACCTCAGCTGGACTCACTCATGAATCAGTGATTAATATTATGGTTGGGGCTGACTGGTTTAGGATGACCACACTCACATGTTTAGTTCTGGGTCAGCTGTTGACTGGGGCAATGGATATGACTGGGCCAGATGCCTCAGCACCTAGTAGGCTTATTCATATGATGGTATTAGGATATAGAGAGAACAGAAAAATGCAACATCTCCTAAAGCCTTGATTTGGAATTGGCAAATTGTTGCTTTCAGAACTCTCTATCTGACAAAGCAAGTATAAAGAGGGAGAAGCATTCATATCTCGATGATAGGAGATACAAAATCACATAGAAAATGTGTAGAGGCCAAGAGGGTAAAGACTGCTACTACTAAATTACCAATGTATTGTAGGCAATAAATAGCAAATTAAGGTTTGTGGTATAAATAGGTAATGGGAATTTATTCCATTTTTCCATATGCAGATGGAGGCAAAATCAGAATTCAGGTTTTGAAAGTAACATGGTAGCAATAAAAATTTGATTGGAAGTGGGAATAAACTGAAGGCAGAATAAACAGTAGTCATATTATTCAAATATACATTAGCAGGGTAATGAAAATGAATTCAGTTTGTATTTAAAGGGAATAGAAAAGCTGAGATATAGAAGGTATAATTGGTGAAAGCATGGGACTTTCAAATACTAAGAGAATAAAACCACTTCTAAGCTCTTGCACCTTGGGATTTCTGAGGCTTCTTAAACATGAAAGTCAAAAAGAAAAAAATTAGTTAAAAAAAAATATAATAGGAGTTTTCTTTTAGTATGGGAGAAAATAGAATTTCTGCTGGAAATCACCATAATCACTTAGTAACATAACACTAGAATCCCCTTACAAGGATCATAGTCCTCCCACAAACTTGCATTACTTCTATTTCCTTTCCTTTGGTGTTTTTTCTTGCATGGGGAAATTCATACCTTCCCTTCATGAGCTTTTCAATCAGTATTCTTCAAGTTATGTTCCTGAAGACTTTCAAACTTAGATTATCCTCACAAGAAAAACTATAAATCTGTGAACTCACTGATTGAGAATAAGTCAAAGTAGTCTCAAAATTTATAGATATTTTCCTCAACTAGAATTTCTCTATTTCCTTTAATTTATCAATAGCTACATCTAGAGCCAATTTAACTTATTTTAAAAACTATTCCTTCAGGAGACATCATATATTTTTAATTATCAATGTCATAGAACTAAGAGGGCAAAATATTCTTTTTTGGATTAGTTCATTTTCTTAATATAATTGATATATTCTTTTTATAAAGAACTCTAAATTCAGTCTTTTTTAATTATCTGAACATGTGTAAAAATAATAACTATCATTTATTGTGTCATTTATCTTTCAATGATATTATGGGTTGAAATGTGGGTACCCAAGATTCATATCTTACAGCTGTAACTCATAGTAGCTGAGAAAATTACCTTATTTGGAAATAGGATTTTTGCAGATGTAATTAATTATGGTCATTAGGATGGGTTCTAATCCAATGTAACTGGTATCCTAAAAATACAAAGTTTGGATATAGACACATACACAGAGGATACTACATGAGGATGAAGGCAGAGAGATATCGGCAACCAAATGAATGCCAAAGATTCCAGCAAAACAACATAAGGTAGAGGAGAAGAATAAGACATTTCTTACTCATCACCCTTGGAAGGGGCTGCCTTAAGACTACAACATAGAAACTCTGCCCAGTTTCAGCCTGCTGGCTTGCAAAATTAATTTCAGATGCAGTATCAAATCATACCCCAGTCTTTAGCCTGCAGACTTGCCCTACAGAGTTTGTATGACAGTCCCTACAACTGCACTGGAGAATTTCATAAAATAAGTATCTCTTTTCAATAGATAGATAAATAGATGTTAGGTAGATATAGATATATGTATATCTACATATATCTATATCTACATATATATCTACACATCTATGTATATATCTATATCTACATATTGAGAAATTCTGTTGATTTTATTTCTCTGGAGAACCCAGAGTGATACAAAGGAATTATGTAATAGCCTAATGGAGTAGTTACAGCCTCTCTTATTTTATATCTAGCACAGATATTCAATAAGCTTAGTAACTTGGCCAAGGTCACAGAGCTTGAAATGACAAAAAAAAAAAATCCCAATTCTGATCTCTGACTCCGCAGCCCATTATTGTAGGCACTGTGATGTTCAGTAATATCCTAATTCAGATTGTTAAAAAGTCAAAATTCAACTTAATAGATTTGAAGATCTGATAGGCTTTATTCAATGATTCATGAATTGGGCAGCATATCATCTAGCAAATAGAAAGGAGTTCCAAGATGTACAAAATAGAAGGCTTTAATGGTAGAAGATGGTGGTAAAAGGGAAGTGTCTGTAACCATGAGGACACTTCATTTCTTTAATGTGGCCTTCTCTCCTGTCTTTCCTTTTGATCTATACCGGCCTCATGCAGCACTCTTTACTCAATTGTCTTCTCCCTTGCATGTTCACTCCCTTATTTATTAAACCCTCAAGACAATGAAAGCTCTGGTCAGCCTTAAAAAATTTTAGGAAGAAAGTTTTGGGTCTCTTGACTGCAAAGACAGAGTTTCAGTTAAACTAAATATAACATCTAGGCCTCAGTTGTGTTTCAGCTTCAGACCAGAAAAGCAGTGAAATCAGACAAAGCTATACCATGGCTGACATCAGGACCAGATGAACTAATCATCTACCTCCCACCCTAGTGCTAACCTACCAGTAGAGATGTTATTATAGGTAGTTAACTAGTTATTAATAAAAGAAAGAAAACACAGGGAATTAAACATTGAGTTTAGTAAACTATGAAGCATGAGCCTGTTTTCTTCACCAGGGAGTTACAGCTCCACACCCCTCATGGGGTTACAGCAGTGCTCTTCCAATGGGAGAAACATTCTTCCCTTGCCCCCAGTCCAGTACCAGCTTGTTGCAGGGTACAGGGGTACAGGAGTACAGGGTACAGGGTACAGGGGCTGGACCATAGAGGCCTATTACTCTAATCTAGGGGATAGACTTACAAAAACTTATCAAAGCTTGAGAAGTTCATTGGTTATTTTGAAAATGCACCTGGCCCATCCCAAATCAAAGCTAATATAATCACAGAGGAATGAAGAAGCTCTCTCAGTCTCTCTCTCTCTCTCTCTCTCTCCTTCTACCTCTCTCTCTCTCAGGAACCCATATTTTCCCTATTTGTTCGTGCAATCTGTCACCCAGGATCATACCACCATGTGGGTCTAGCAGCTACTGGGACCCATAGCAGATGGCATAAGCTCCAAAGAACTGAACTATAACATGAAGCAGAAACTCTGGACATTGGCTTTTGTTTTGACTTTGCTGAGAATACGGTTGAACTGTTTCCATGGTGGGACAGAGGGAGATGGGAAATTAGAAACCCAGGGGCAGATTTCTACCAAGTAAACAATCTTGCCACACCACAATCTCCCTTGCATGGGTCCTTGGAATGCTGTGCTCATGATCCCATGGAGGACCCTGATTCCCACCCACAACAGAGAGAGAATGACCCTGACCAGGACCCTAACTCCCTTAGTCACCATGATTAATGATTTTTCCCCTACATAACACATTCCCTGGAAGCCATCAGGGAGCCACGTCTCTGAGCATTAGCTCACCTGTGACCCTGGGTGTGGGCCATTTCCTCAAGTAATGAACTCTTACTTTATTTGCTGCAAACTCCTGTTCACGTTTGATTGGGTTCTGATGCACCCACTCAAACAGACCCCTTTCGTCTGATAATATTTGCAGCAAAGGGTGGAGTATTGCAGGCAGGGTCAACTTTCTTTGGGGTAGTGTTGGCATCTATCAGGTAGATTACTTCACTATTGCTGACCAAGTAATGTCAGATTGACTGATTAAAAGTCACATTTCTGGTACAGACCAAAACTGCAATTAAGTCTTGGTTTGCTGTTATGGGACCTAGCACAAGTGACTTAATTTGAGGCTTGTTGTTTGTTCTTAACAAAACTGCTTTCCATTTATTTTTATGTGACTTGAGGGAGAATATTTCTCTGTTATTCTTTTAGTATATTGATAGAAACTGCAATTGCATTGTTCATAGCACATACTTATAATTTCAGTAATATGGATGTTGAGAAGATGCAGTGCCTTAAAAAATATTTCAGACATTTTGGTCAAACGTTTAAAATCATTAAAGTTAGTCTGACTGTGAACTCCTACCTGACCCCCAAATATGCAAGAAAATGCTACTATAGAAGGTAGGAATTAATCACAATTTCACTTTAGACATTTTAGACTGGCCTCATCAACCTCAAAGTGAATCCTCACAACCATAGTATCTGCTTCCTATATTCAATTTGGAAATATTTTTATGTTTAATATATCTAAAAATATATACATTTAAGCACTTCCAGTCAAGATGGTGGCATAGGTAAACACGGCTCGCCTCCTCGCACAACCACATCAAAATTACAACTAAATTATAGAAAAACCATCACTCAGAACTGGCATAAATCAAGTTGAATGGAAGTGTGAATGGAAGTCGGAAGTCTAAAGAAACCATAACCACCCATACTGGTATGAAGGGCTGATACACATGTGGTGGCTAAAAATTAGGAAGGATATATTGGCAGTGAGGAGTTCCAGCCCCACACTAGTGGGCTTCCCAAGCCCAGTGTCCCAGTGCCAGTTGGATAAGTCTCCATAACTTCTGGCTACTAAAACCAGCAAGGATTGCATAGGTAGAAGAAATGTCTGGAGTCCCAAGGAGTTCTTAAAGAATCCACACATAAACTTACTCAAACTTACTCCCTCTGAGCTCTAGCACTGGGGTAGCAGCTTGAAAGGCACCAGTGGTATATAGGGAAAAACTGAAGTGTCTGGCTTCAAGGAGAGAGCTGGAGGACAGCTTTCTCCCAGACAGAAAGTCAGGCAGAGGCATGAAGGCAGCAAAAGGGTGCCATGTCTGAGATTCTATCAACCCAGTTAATACTGTTTGCTCCACCTTGGAGATCCTCTAAGGCTCAGTTCCTCCCAGTTTTAAGCTATTAACAATAGCTTTTCCATATGAATGGCTGGTCTTGGCTCAAGCTTTACAACTTCTAAATCCTTTCCAACTAGAAACAGCTGTCCTCAGTAAGCCCTCAGCTCCAGTACCTCTTGCTAAGTGGCCTCAAGTTAAATGGTAGCAGCTGCCAGCCTAGATTCACAGCTTGGGAAGAACACAGGTGGGGGCTGATCTTGGCCTGAACCATGCAGGAAACCCCAGGGCCAGCACACCATGGACAGTTATAGACTGCATTGGAGCACCACCATTCTGCCATTGCATAGCTGATTCTGCACAGAGGGCAGAGGTTGGTGGTCAGTAGTCATAGCCAATCCTTCCAACTGAATGGCCTGAATAAATCCCTCCCACTGACATTCCAACAGCAACCAAGGCTCAACTACAAGGGGAGGGTGTACTCAGTCCACACAAATGGTGCACCTTGATTACCCACTTGGGTAATGTCACAGGACCCTGCAAAGCAACTATTATGTCACAGGACCCTGCACAGCACCTATTATGTCAGGCCACACTACAAAGACAGGGAGTCATAGCAGCTCTAACACATAGAAACAAGCACAGGGATACTACCAAAATTAGGCAAAGCAACATGACCCAAATGAAAGAGCAGATCAAAACTCCAGAAAAAGAGCTAAACAAAATGGAGATAAGCAATCAATCAGATGCAGAGTTGAAAACACTGGTTATATGAACTTAGTGAGGATCTCAACAGCATAAAAAACACCCAGTAAGAAATGAAGGATACACTAATTGAAATAAAGAACAATTTACAGGTAAACAACAGTAGAGTGGATGAATCCAAGAACCAAATCAATGATTTGGAACATAAGGTAGCAAAACAATCAATCAGAACAACAGGAAGAAAAAAGAATACAAAAAACAGAACAGTGTAAGCAGTCTCTGGGACAACTCCAAGCTCCAACTTTACATCATAGGGGTGCTAGAAGGAAAAGAGAAAGAGCAGAAAATTGTAAATCTATTTGAAAAAATAATGAAAGAAAACTTCCCTAATTTTGTGAAGGAAATAGACATGCAAGTTCAGGAAACACACAGAGTCCCAAACAAGATGGCTACAAATAGGTACTCCAAGACGCATCATAATTAAAATGCCAAAGGTTAAAGATAAAGAGAAAATCTTTAAAAGCAGCAAGAGAAAAGCAGTTAGTTACCTACAGGGGAGTCCCTGTAAAACTGTCAGATGATTTCTCAAAGGAAACTTCGCAGGCTAGAAGGGACTGGTACGAAATATTCAGTCATGAAAAACTGGGACTGCAGTCAAGATTGTTCTACCCAGTAAAGCTATCATTTAGAACTAAAGGTCAGATACAGAACAATCCAGACTAGAAAAAACTAAAGGAGTTCATCATTACCAAACTATTGAGGAAATTATTTAGGAAAAAGAAGTTCAAAACTATGAGCAATAAAATGGCAATAAATACAAGGCTGTCAGCAACTGAATCTAAAAAAACAAACTAAGGAAACAAGAAGAACAGAGACAGAATCATGGATTCAAAGAGCATGTTGATGGTTAACACATGGGAGGAGTGTGTGGGGAAATTTGTGAAGAGGTGAGGTGATTAAGAAATGCAAATGCATAGGTACAAATGCAAATAACCTTGGGGATGTAAAGTACAATACAGGAAATGGAGTAGCCAAAGAATTTATATGCATGACCCATGGACTTGAACGTGATGTGGGGATTGCTTGGGGAAGTGGAGGTGCTGGGTGGAGTGAGGCAAAGGGGGTAAATTTGGGACAACTGTAACAGCATAATCAATGCAATATAATTTAAAAATAAAAATATATACATTTGTGCTCTGAATAGCCTTTAGTAAAAATTAAGAGTTACTTCTGCAATATTGTGACTTATAATAAACATATATATTTGGTCATTCAGAAGACAAAACATATTTTTCATATATGTTTTGTCTTCTACTGTAGTTCCTGGCTCATCGTCAAAATCCCTTGGAATTTCCTGAGTGGTAAGATCAATGGGAGCATCTGTTGCTATAGTATTTGGTCTCTTGTCTTTAGTTTTTGAAAACACTTCAGAGTCATAAAGGTGAGATTGATATCTTGTCATTTATAACAAGCCCCATCCCATCACAACTAAGTTTACTTTAATGAGGTGACTTTTAGAAAGCACATAAGGGTTGGGAATGGTAGGGGAACCAACCATGAATAAAGGGTTAGAACTTCAGTCCCATCTCGATTACTAGGAAGAAGAGAGGGGCTAAAGTTGAATCAGTCACCAATGGCCAATGATTCAACCAGTCATGCCTATGTAAAGGAGCCTCCATAACAAGTGAAGGGGAGGGTGTTCAGGGAACTTTCATTCTGGGGAACCAGAACACTTCTACATACCCTCATTTTGGACTGCAAGCTTCATGAGGATAAAAGTTCCTTTCTTCTGGACCTTGCCTTATGTATCTTTTTGTCTGACCTTTATCTTGTATCTTTTAATCCCTTTATAATAAATCAATTATCTAGTGAGTAAACAGGCTTCCTGGGATCTGTGAGCCATTTAATAAATTAAGCTAATTCAAGTAGGTGTAGGAGGAGCTGCCAAATTCTAGCCAGTTTGGCAGAAGTACAGTTAACAACCTGGAGTTGTAATTGGCATTGAGAGTGATGGAGGGCCCTATGAAATCTGATGCTATCTTAGATGTGAAAATTGGGTTGAATAGCCCAACACTCTGCTGGTGTCTGAGAATTGCTTGTTGGTATGGAAAAGCTTATACATGAACATGTGCACACAAGCACACACAGTTGTATATTTAGTCCCAGGTTCTCAACTCTGCAAAGTAGACTTTTCAGGCATAGGTGCTGCTGCTGAGAAGAAGATATTTCAGATAACTCAAAGAGGAACCAAATAATAAATTCAGTTTTATGTATATTTATAAAATGTCATAAAGCCAATTAAAAGACATTTAAGTAAATTGCATGTAGAAAAAACTGCACCTTATCATCCACACTCTTCAAATTTCTTTTGTCACATCTAGTTATACTTTGAAAAAATTGTCATTGTGAGTGTGAAAGGAGACTCTCTGAGATACAAAAAAAGTAAATATATCATATTAATCTAGTCCCTGCAGGACTTTCAGAGTTCACATATATGGATTCAAACATGTCACATTCATCTACTACTTAATGTCAACCTTAGAAAGTAACATAACCTTCTTTGATTCTTTTTTTATTGTTGTTCAAGTAAAGTTGTCTCCATTTTTCCTGCACCACTGCCCCCACCCCAGCCATCCTCACCTCCCATCCTCGATCCTACTCCCCTTTGGTTTTGTCCATGTTCCTTTATACATGTTGCTGAAAACCCTTCTCCCTTTCCTCCCCTATTATTCCCTCCCATTTACACTTTGCTTACTGTCAGTTTGTTCTTAATTTCAAGGTCTCTGGTTATATTTTGCTTGCTTGTTTGTTTTGTTGATTAGGTTCCACTTATAGGTGAGATCATATGGTATTTGTCTTTCACCACCTGGCTTATTTAGTTTAGTATAATGCTTTCAGTTCCATCCATGCTGTCACAAAGGATAGGAGCTCCTTTTTTCTTTCTGCTGCATAGTATTCCATTGCATAAATGTGTCATAGTTTTTTGATCCATACATTTACTGATGGGCACCTAGGTTGCTTCCAGCACTTGGCTATTGTGAATCGTGCTGCTCTGAACATTGGAGTACATAGCTTCTTTTGGATTGGTGTTTCAGAGTTCTTAGAGTATAGTCCCAGCAGTGGAATTGCAGGGTCAAAAGGCAGTTCCATTTTTAGTTATCTGAGGAAATTCCATACTGTTTTCCACAGGGCCCGTACCAGTCTGCATTCCCACCTACAGTGCACTAGGGTTCCCTTTTGTCCAAAACCTCTCCAACACTTGTTTGTTGCTTTGTTTATGATGGTCATTCTGACTGGTGTGAAGTGGTATCTCACTGTGGTTTTAATTTGCATCTCTCTGATGGCTAGTGATGCTGAGCACCTTTTCATGTGTCTCTGGATCCTCTGTATGTCCCTCTTGGAAAAGTGTCTGTTCAAATCCTTTGGCCATTTTTTAATTGGTTTGTTCATCTTCCTGGAGTGTAGTCATGTGAGTTCTTTATATATTTTGGAGATCAAGCCCTCATCCGAGGTATCATTGGAAAATATGTTTTCCTGTATAATTGGTTCTCTTTTAATTTTAATGCTGGTTCTTTAGCTGTGCAAAATAGCCTCTTGAACAAGTGGTGTTGGGAGAGCTGGACAGCTACATGCAAAAAAATGAAACTCAATAACAAACTTACACCATACACAAAAATAAATTCAAAGTGAACATAAGACTTAAATATAAGTTGTGACACCATGAAAGTCCTAGAGGAGAACATAGGCAAGAAACTCAGATAATCCAGTCAGCAATATTTTCACCAGTATGTCCTCTAGAGCAAAGGACATAAAGGAAAGAATAAACAAATGGGATCTCATCAAAATAAAAAAAAATTTCTTTGATTCTTAAAGTGTATAAAAATGGCAGATAATATAGAAAATATTAAGTTTTGTGGTAATTAAATTCACAAACTTTATAAAATGTAACTTCATGTGAAATGGTGGACTGAACAGATGTGGAAAAGACTAGTTTTGGTTGTAAACACACAAAAATATAATGGCAACTGAAAAAATGTTTAAATAAATATCTGCAATTTCTGGTTCATGACAGGATGACAAACCAAAACAGTGAGCTGAGTGCTACCCCCAGCTCAAGTCTAGAGATGCCAGGGAAGAAGTGAAAATTTCTAGATAGTGTAATGGTGACTATGTCATTACATATTTGTCAAAACACTTAGAACCCATGTACCCCCCCCCCAAAGAGTGAACCTTAATGTAAAATATGGATTTAGTTACCAAAAATGTATAGTGATTGGCTCATCAATTGTAATGAGTATACCACACTAATGCAAAGTGGGGAGTATATGGGATCTCTCAGTACTTTCCGCTCAATATTCTTATACATTTAAAAGTGTTCTACATATCAATTAAGTTCCAGCCAAGATGGAGATGTAGGTAGAAACCCTTCACTTCCTCGTACAACCAACAGGAGGATAACAACCAATCTAAAATCAATAAACAACAAGAAGTGCCAGAAAATCAAACTGCATGGAACTCCAACAACCACGGAATTAAAGAAACAGTCAAACAGAACAACCAGACTGGTAAGGTGATGGATGGAGAGAGATCATGGCAAGGTGTGAGACTGCGTAGGCAGGGCTGGCTGTGGCAGGGAGAAGGTTGCATGGGCGGGGCTGATTTAAGGGGAAACTGACACTCAGAGGCGCCTGTGAACTATGGTGGTTGCTGAGGTGGGGGAAACTCCCAATCTCACACTGTTGGAAAGTGCACTAGAGAGGAGCAGGCAAGCTGCACTGTTCTCTCTCTGGCCCTTTCCACACAGGCCACTCAGCAAGGAGTATTGCCCAGCCAGGGCAAATACCTAAGGCCCTGCCCCCTTACAACATGTCAGGTGTGTCAAGACAAAGAAATATGGCCCAAATGAAAGAACAGAGCAAAACCTCAGGAAGAGAGCCAAGTGAGGAGGAGAGAGCCAAACTAGTTGATCGAGAACTTAAAGCCCTAGTAATCAAGATGCTCACAGAACTGAGTGACTTTGGTTGAAAAATGAAAGAACAGATGAAAGATACCCAAAATGAAATAAAGCAAAATATTCAGGGAACCAATGGTGAAAGGAAGGAAACAAGGACTCAAATCAGTGATTTGGAACAAAAGGAAGAAACAAACATCCAACTGGATCAGAATGAAGAAATATGAATTCAAAAAAATGAAAACAGATTTCTGAACCTCTTTCACAATTTGAAACATTCCAATATCTGAATCATAGGGGTGCCAGAAGGAGAAGAACAACAGCAAGAAATCAAAAAATTACTTGAACAAATAATGAAGGAAAACTCCCCCAATCTGCCAAAGGAAATAGACTTCCAGGAAGTCCAGGAAGCCCAGAGAGTCCCAAAGAAGTTGGACCCAAAGAGGAACACACCAAGGTACATCATCATTAAGTTATCCAAGATTAAAGACAAGGAGAAAATCTTGAGAGCAGCAACAGAAAAGGAAAGAGATACGTACAAAGGAGTGTCCATAAGACTAACAGCTGATTTCTCAAAAGAAACCTTATAGGTAAGAAGGGGCTTGAAAGAAGTATTTGAACTCATGCAAGCCAAGGACCTATATTCAAGAATACTCTATCCAGCAAAGCTATCATTTAGAATAGAAGGGCAGATAAAGTGTTTCCCAGATAAGGTCAAGTTAAAGGACTTCATCATCACCAAGCCATTATCATATGAAATGTTAAAAAGACTTATCTAAGAAAAGGAAGGTCAAAAATATGAACAGTAAAATGACAACAAACTCACAACTATCAACAAATGAACCTAAAAAAATAAAAGAAAGAAAAACAATGAAAACAAAAATAAGCAAACAACTACAACAGGAACAGAATCAGAGAAATGAATGTTACATGGAGGGTTTTCATTGGGGAGGGCAAAGGGAGGAATAGCGGGGGAAAGGTACTGGGAAGAGGAAGCATAATTGGTAGCCATTAAATAGATATGGAGAGATCAAAAATGGTATAGGAAACAGAGAACTCAAAGAACTTATATGTATAACCATGGACATGAACTATGGGGGAGGGATGCTGGAAGGTGTGGGGATGCAGGGTGGAGGGAGGATAAAGGAGGAAAAATTGGGAAAACTGTAATAGCATAATCAATAAAATATACTTAAAAAGTGCTCTACATATAAACTATGTAAAAAGTACAGTGGGATTGGTAATCAATTATACCTAATATGTCTATAATTACATAGAATATTCTTAAATATATTTCATATTAAAGAGAAATTCATATGGAAACTTCAAAATGATGAAAACACCATATGCCAAGATATGTGAATAGTACTTTACTATTACATACAGAATAGTGTGTGGCTTTAATTAGACGATCAGGTAACAATAAGTAAAAACAGTAACCCAACATGAAAAAGATAAAGAAAGCAAATACCAAACAAGTAGAAAGATTTTTAAAAATCAAATTTTAAGAAACAATAAAAACACATCAGTAAACAGTACAAACATCTAATAAAGTAGGTACAGTCCTGAAAAACAGGGCCAATTAGCAGAGAAGAAAAAGTCAGAAATATGAATGCAAATAGGCAAATTACTGCAGGTACAACAGAGACAAAAAATTATTGGATAAAAGTATAAAGTTGTATATATGAATTTATTTGTATGAACATGTATTCAGTAATTTGTCAAATAAAATTTACAAATTTATTAAAGAATATTATTTTCCAAAATTTATATTTTAATTAGAAATCCATTAATTATTTAGAGAATTAAAAGATAATCAAAGAACTTTCTTGCACTCTGTTGCACTTTTAAAAAATGCTCATTCTAAGTAGTTTTATAGGTGACTTTTGCCAAAAGTTTTGAACTCTAATAATCCCATCTAATAAAAGTTATTTTGTAAAATAAAAGAAAGGAATAAAGTCCATAGTCTTAGGAGGCAGGGGGAGAGGGAGGGAGTGAGGGACTAATATATTGATTTAAAACAGGGTCATAGTAGAATTAAAATAACAAAAACAAAACAGAACTTAAAAAATTAATTTCCACTTATAAACAGAGGAGAAAATGCCAAGTACGATTTTAGCTAAATGAATCCAATAGAGCATTAAAATATATTACCTATAAAATTAAAAATAAAATATATACATATTTACATATATAATAATACATATTGTAATTGTAAGAATTCAAGATGACAGGAATTTTTAAAGCCTATATATCAAACAGAATGGTTTTCTATCTTGTAAAGAAAACGGAAATAAGGATGTGAGGGGAAAATGAAATAAAGGACATGAATAATCAGCCATGGCAGTACTGTGTGAAATGCAGTCTGTGATTAACTCATTTCTCTGCACCTGTGTTCCAGTAAAATTTGAACAAGAGTAAAAGGAAAATAAATAGATAAACTAACAGCTGAATTGTCAAAACCAGCAGCAGCAGCAGGAGGAGGAAGAGAAAGAAGAGGAACAAGGCCACAGCAATGACAAAAAGAAAAGAAAGAAGGATATCTGGTTCGGGCAGACAGAATATTTCTTACCTAAGAAGGACCAAAGATCCAAATGTGTATGTGAATGACACACACACCCACCTAGATCGGTTGTTCTCACAAGGTGGTGCTAGACTGTAGCATCAACATTATTATAATTAAGTTTCCATCACCATAGGAATTTTTGAAATGCAAATTCTTGAACTTTACTGGGAATCTCATGAATCACAACTGTAGAAGAGGAGTCCAGTGATCTGTATTTTAACAAAATGCATTTTGACGTTTGAGAATCCTTGCTTCAGAGACTGAAGTTTTAATATAGTACAAGGAGTTAAGGGCATAGGCCTTGTGTATGTAAAGGACTCTACCATGTTCAATCTGGGACATTTTTGTGTTCAAAAAGGGGAGTTGATCAATGTTGTAATTTTTAGTGTAATAAACTAGAAGTGCCAGATATACTTAGAACTATGGCTCAGAAGAGACTCTCAGTGACTATGTCATGATGAGAACATGCATATAGGAAAAACACAAAGTTAAATCTGTATTACTTCTGTTGTGCAGCCACGCTTTGCCTTGAGAGCCACTGAAGAAGCTGCCCCTGAATCAGTGGCCTCTGTAAGGCCTTTGCAGGAACAACTGCAAAATAACATTATAAGGTCACCTTGGCCATCCAGGGCCAGTGTATGGAGAAATAAATGCCCAAGAGGCAGGTGTACTGAATTCACAAAAATCACAGATTAGCAGATGACGTTACAGTCATAAGAATGAGTCACATTGGAGCATTCACAAGTGATAAGCTGGTGCTAACTAAGCAATTTGCAAGAGATTTTAAAGTAAATGTTTGAAATATTTAAAGAAAAAAATCAAGAACTAAAGCACAAGAAGAGGTGCTTTGAAAATGAATACTTTGGGAAAAAGACAAATTTTAGAAATAATAAATTGTATTTAAACCTAAATAATATACAATGAAAAATAGTTGGGTCATGATGATTTTGAGATTTCTCATTAGTAATAACTAGGCATGTGGCTATGGAAAAATTTGTATAAAAATTTTATTTTTGTATAAACACCTATAGAATAAGTTAGTAGAAATGACTTAGCTTACCATTACTGATTCTTCAAGTATCTAAGAATCACTTCAAGAGAGAATTGCTGATTAAACATATTGGTAGTTTTCTAATGGAGCAACAGATTGAGTACCTAGGACCAAATCAGTGGATAAATATAATCACGTGATTTTAAATTCTTTGTAAGACATTTTCTAATACTAAAATGATCTTTGTGGTTTTGATTCAAAAGTATTTAGACATATGATGAAGACTATCTTTAAAGAAATAAAAGTTAAGCCCTGGGTGGCGTAGCTCAGTAAATTGAGCATGGGCTGCGAACCAAAGCATCGCAGGTTCATTCCCAGTCAGGGCACATGCCTGGGTTGCAGGCCATGGCCCCCAGCAACCACACATTGATGTCTCTCTCTCTCTCTCTTTCTCCCTCCCTTTCCTCTCTAAAAATAAAATAAATAAAATATTTTTAAAAAAGAAAGAAAAGTTGAAATTAGAATTGTTACCATGCATTACACTATCATTGCTGTTCATACATTCTTATTCCTTTCCATTTATATCCCTTCCTCCCACATAATGACTTCACTTTAATTCTTAAATTTACACATTTCTAGCAAGGAGTCTTTCTAAACAAAGAAAAAAGTGGACTGAATCTTCATGCTTCATCTTGATGCATTTGTTCATTTAAGGAATACAGCTTAAAGATAATATGAGATATGGAAAAATTGTTAATCATCTTAACATTTCCAGTCCTACTTCCAGTTTTTGTTTTCTCCTTTCAAATAAAACCTAAGAATGCTATTTTTAAAGTACCAGCCATGTTTTAAACATTTAGGTAAAATACAAACTTGATGTCTAGCAGAAGTTAGAAGATTAGGAGATCTCTTCCTTCCCCTCTCTGCCATTCCTCTCACTTCCTCTTTCTTTCTCTTTTCTTTTAATAAGTTTTTGGATTCTATTCCAAAATAATAGATGTTAAATCCATGTAAGAATTTCAGAACATTCTGGTGGAACAAGAAAGACAGCTGGTGGTTCCATTATTACTGAGACATAGTACCAATTAAAAGTCTTCTTTTTAGACTCAGTCTGTTTTGAGATTGCCTATATGGGAAATAAATGTAAATATATAACTATTCATACATATATATATAATTTTAAAGCATGCACAGAAAAATATATATAATGAATTTATTTGAAAAAATATATAAATCTCATAATATAAAATACATTGTACTCCATAAATGATCATCATATTACTTACATTTTTACTTACATATTTTATATTTTATCAAATATATTTATGTTTTTAAAACAATTCTTCCCTTCTTTTAAGATGTTTGGCATTTCAAGTTTAAAATTTAAGTGAATGTACTATTTCTGTAATGCACATTTTTGTGGAAAGGGTCAAAAATTATTAATGTGTTTCTCAGTCCTTCTCCTCTCCTTTTTCTCGCATGGGCTTTGACCTAGTCTGGCTTTCCAAACTGGCATGGTAAGGATTGCAGGAAAGCAAAAGGGTAGAAAGGTAAGGACAACCCAATCAGAGTATCATGGGAAAATTGCCAGTGTGAAGGATGTACTACTTTGTCCTCTAGCATAGCAAAGGGCATAGCAATAAAAGTTAAAGGACAAATTGGAGAGATAGAGGGAAGGGAGCTCTAGTGAAGTGACAGGGTATGAACTTCTCAGCAATTTTCAAAATATAAACAATAGAAAAGACAGATTGTTTTTAATAATAATTTCTCTGGACAATACTCTTGAGTGCCCTGTAATATTACTGAGATGATTGATGTTTCTTCAACTCTAAGCTTGGATCACAAAGGCACTGTCTTGATAATGTGATATATTTTAATTCAAGTAGAGCAGTTAGATCACCAGAATCCCCAGGCCTCTGTAAGACCAGTAAACAGGCCTTGTAAGGTATAACATTATGAATTGAAATATTGTATTAAAAACAACATTGCAGTAACTCATTGCAAAAAAATAGTTTTATGAATATTGTGTTAATTGGCATTTCTTACTATAGTTTTAATTAATTGGTATTGCTTATGTTTTAACATGTGCTGGCTTTATTAAAATAATTCTGAAAACACAACGAAGTGAGTATGCCTGAGGATGAGATTAATAAGAACATAGCAAGATTTGTATATGGAGATGAATTTAAAGCAATTGAGAATATACTGGGTGATTTTTAAATCCTCTTACCTTGCAAACTATACAGTTCTAATACTAGTATGTTTGTTTTCTCTAGGTATCTTAGGGTAGAAAAAAATATGAAAGTTTTATTATTATTTATTGAGTAATTGAGAGAAAGAAAACAGGAGGGGAAAATCATTGGTGCCAGTAGGGTAGGGACCACCAAACCGGGCATTTCAGTTTTGTTGATGGTACCAGCAGAGAGCTCATTTCTGAAGAAATGAAACTTGCTTTCTGGGCCTAAGTAAATAGTTTCTTCAAATCAATAATGTCCAAAAATATTGGAGTAAGATTTAATTTATTTAACACTTGAGGTTTAAAATGTCATTGCAAAGGTGACTGCATATTTTTATCTAAGTGATAATGTCAGATTTTAATGATTGAAAATATTGCTTTATATTATTATTAACATCCTAGGCATAGATATCACTTGTTTGTTTTTATTGACAATAATTCTTATTAATTTTGAATTATAAACCACATTCTCTTGAACTTAGAGATGTTCATTCCCTCTTTTGGCAAAAGAAATGCCACCTGCTGAGTGGGTCCAGTGATTGCAGGGGAGAAGCGCCACTACACCGCAGTCCTTCAAACTAGTTTGTGACGGCTTTAAGGGCTATGGTTGCTAGCACCGCACTGGGATGGGTCCCAGTCCTACAAACAGTGTTCAAAGCGCACGCCTCGCTCAGGAAAGCCGGTCATGACACATGGATCTTAGATGCCATAAAAATCGCTTGACAGGAAAGGTGAAATTGATAGGAGATTACTACTGAAAGAATGATTGACAGCAAGACAATGCAGAACATCTTTGTGGGAAATGGGGGCCATCGACGGCTGCTTTTTCACACGACCAGAAATGGTTTCTACTACAATAAATAAGAAACTGCTCTTTCTTAGCTGAGAGATTTCTCTTAAAGTGACTGATTATGACAAAAGGGGGGAAAGAAGCAGAAGTCCATATATTGAGGGATTATGGTGACTTGAATTTTGCTTTTTATAAGGTAATGATTCTTGGACCTGTGCATATACTGCAGGGATTAGTGGTGCTTATGAGAAATGTAGGTCCCTCATTCTCACTGCAGACCTAAAGAATTACAACTCAAGAACAGAGCCTTGGTTTCACCATTTATAAAGCCTCATAGATAATTATCCTAAATAGCCAAGTTTAGGAACCACAACTAAGAAATAAACTTATGGTGGTCTATAAAATTATTTAGCTTCTTCTACCCAGCATTAAGTCTATTTTGTTCATCTTTATTTCCTCTGTATGATTGATTTTATATTACTAGATATACACTTTTTAATCTCTAGGGCAGATTGTACAGTATCATTTCTTTTTTCTAGTAACTTCAAATATTATCTATTATCTAAAACTGAGACTCAACTTCTTTTGATCAAATTTAGAGTATTTTAGAATTTCTCTTTATTCTTATTTTAAACACTTGCCCATCATGTCTAATCCGTGTTTTTCCATGACCATGACAAGCACTACTAGACAGGGTTGGAACAGCAAGAATATCAGTTTCATTATTGTTATCACTGCTAGCATCCCAGAAGTAAGAGGTGACACAGAGATATTTGAAGTTATCCACAGATTTAGACTAGCAAGGAAGGAACAAACAAAAAAAAAAATAAGGAGTTAAGAATATCCAGTATGTTAAGGAATGAATATTGGAATAGTTGATGAAAATGGTTAGGATTAATAGAAAGGATTATAAAACTAGGAGGGGACTATAGGGTGTAATGATTGGAAACAAATACAAGAAATAGAGGAGAGATAAAAAAATGACACAAGTTCAATGACAACAACTAAAAATATGGATGGATAAAAATACAAGAGAGAGGTACTACCAATTTTGTTATAGAAATCTTCTGGAATTGTCCAAAATCAGGCTAAAATGAAGGGTTCCCACTGTGGTGGAAATAAAGATCATCAGCTTTGGAATAATAGCATCTGTGTGATAAGAATGTTAAATTATTCATAAAATATCTCAGGATGTTCACAAAAGTTTAGGTAAAGGTGGGAATAGCGAAAAAGGGACTAAAATGTTCATAGAAAAGTGGGGACTGTGTGCAAGATGGAAGGATGACTGTGGCAAAAATAGAGAAGCAGGTGTAAAATCATGCTATGAACTTCAAATAAGGAGACATTTTTTTTAATGTGGTATCATGATGTTCTAGAGTGGAAATAGGCAATGATGATCATCCCATACATTTTTTCCTGGACCCAACATGATATGTATATGGAAAAACTAATTCCTTATAATTAATAGCTTTTAACATGTCAACAAATATACATTATTTATTATATGGTTAAAATTATGCTATATTTTATCATTGAAGAGGAGTGGATACACTGGTTTTGGGGGTTTTTTGTTTGTTTGTTTGTTTTTTAACCCTCAGGATGAGCCTCAGAATCTAGTTAGGAAGACTCATCTGCACTCTTATAATGTATGAAAAAGAGACTGGGATAAAGTAGTTAAAATATTGATTATATATGAACTATGGAACAATTCTGCAGCAGGATTCTAAATCACTGATCTGCTATTATGGTGTAGAGAATCCATTTTTAAGATCAGTTCAGTAATATAGGAGATAATTTGGTTTCCTAGGCTGGAAGTTGGAAATAAAAGCTATTGGAAGTTGGAAATAAAAGCTATAAAGGTAAAACTCACATCTGTTATTATTTAAACAAGAATATTAAAGGCTTAAGTTGGTGCTGAAGATGAAGTTAGTGTTCTTCTTGATAAAAAGTGAAACATCTCATGGGAGAACACCAAGAGGCATAGAGTAAAAGTCTGAATGGATTCTCACCTTGACTAATTTATCGTATCAAGGAGAACCTGATGGAGTTTATAATTTTTACTTACTTAGACTTATGAAGAGAAAAAATAACTGAATATATATAGTAATTTTTATATCACCTATCATTTGTTTAATATATACATGACTACTTGCAAAAATACTGTGTAGGTGTTATTGGACTAGCAGGTGTCAAAATTTTTAATTAATAGGATCATTGAAAGTGGAATCATATCAGACTTGGATCATCTCTTTCATAACTTACTCCATTTAACATTTAAACAGCCCTGTTATTATTAAAGTCTAGTGGTGGAAACCAATTTGCAAAACACACAAACCAACGTGGAAAAGTAATTGTATCAAGCTAATCCTGAAGTAGTGGTGCTTGAACTAACGTTCTAAATAATGAGAAGGAAGTAAGGAAAAAGGAAGAAGAGACATAAGGTGTAAGTCCCTGTGGTGTGAGAAATTATTGGTGACTTCACAGAGCTGGGAGAAGGCCCCTGTGACTGGGCGCAGGGAGAGGGGGGGAGCTCAGTGTGAAATAAGGATGAACAGGATGCACAGGGACCTCACTGTCCTGGGTCTTTTTTGGCCATATTCAAGATATTTTACTTTATATTTGGAAAAATAGGAAACCATAAATATCATTTAGCAATGGCCTTATTCTACATAAACAATCACACCAATCTCAGCAGCTTAAAGTGCTAAGATTATTTGCTTTATAAAACTGTGTTTCTCAAGAGCCTGAGCATGACAGAGGTTGTTATCTCTGCTAATTGTGTCTCTTATTCTCATTCTAGATGCAGGCTAGCCTGGAAAAGTTCTTTTCAGTGGTGGTGGAGGCACTAGAAGGCAAGTGGGAATCACAAGGATTTGGACTTGGAATTGGACTGATTTCACTTTCGACTTCAGCTATTGGTCAAAGCAAGTCATACGGCTGGATCTAAAATCAAAAGGTGGGGAATTATACTCCTGTACTGAGGAAGGAGAAGTAGTACAAAATTATGCATGTTAACCTTATGTACTACACTACAGAAAAGGTTAAGTGTGTGGGTATGTGTATGTGTGTGTGTGAGAGAGGTTGGGAAGAGGGGAATTAAAGAGAGAAAGGTAGCATGATAAAATTATCTTTTTAAAGTATTTTGATTCAGTATGGAGAAATAGGGTTTATCTATCACCTATCTATCATATATCTGTCATCTATCGTCCATTGACCTCTGTAATATTCTTTGTAAGAAATAATTATTCTTTGGACTTTAATGGTAAGGTAGTGAAAAGCGTATGAATTCGAAAGATATTTAACAGGGACAATCAACAAGAATTAATGATGCCTTGATTATGGGAGTAGAGTGAGAGAAAGTTAGTGGACAGGCAGTAAGTTTTCTGAAATGACACACCGAACATACCTATGGTGGTGCCCTTTGTTGGAAAGGAAGCAGCAGAAAAAGAACAAATTCAAAGGCCTCGATCATGATAAAAAAATCTGTTTTGAAAATACATAACTGAAGGTACTTTTGAAAAATGAAAAAAAAAAGACATAATAATCAGAGAACTTGGTTTTAAGGTTTGCATTTTAGAGGATACCTCTCCTGGGGATAAAAATTTTGCGTACATGAAATTAACGAAGAAGAACATTGAGAACTATTCATAAGCTAGGTCTTCATGACAGGTCCTAGGTAGAGAAAGGCCAGTCTGCAGAGGGTCAGAAGCAGCAGACAGAAAAGTAAACAGAAAACTAGGATTCGTGGTGTCAGGGACCAAGAGGAGTATGCTTCAAAACGAAGTAAGTAAACAAGTCAAATGCTTTTAGGTCAACTACAATGAAAAGTAAAAAGTTTCCACTCAATATACTGACCACTGACATAATGGTTAGACAAAGATAAATTTTATTAGGTTTAAGATTGGGATATAAAGTGGTAGGTTTTAGATGAAAAGTATTCTAGCAAAGGTTTGATTGTTTCTGCTTTTACATTTTATTTAGTTTTACTTGGCAAATCACTAATGCCACACATCTCTAACCCCTTCGAAAAAAGAGTCAAAACAACCAAATCTGTGGTTATAGGACTGTGAGTGTCATATCCCTGAGGTTTTGTCCTTTTTTAAAAAATTCCTTCAATGTAAAAGTAATCACTCCTCAAACTCTCACTAGAGCTAAAAATAACATGTGCACATGACGAGCGCAGAGTAGTGTCTTAGGGGAATGTGGCCCCCTTATAAGAACAATTGCAGCAAACAGTAGCCTGCCAACAGGGGCTGTTAAAGGTGATATTGCTGATCTGCAGTTGGATGCCAGCAAATTAGATCTCAGTCATGAGAGTGGCAAAAATAATACCCTAATAAATATAGATATAAAAAATATCTATATTTTTAACACCCTAATAATAATACCCTAATAAATATAGATATAAAAATAGATATAATTTTATATCTAAAATTATATATTTTAAATTCTTAGTGTATTGACTGTCAGGAAACACTACACTGCATTAAGGGATAAACTTTCTGTTTTAGATATCTCTATATTATGTCTTGTACAGATTGGCCCCAAACTAATGTTTGTAGTAAGAAATATGTTGAAATGCAATGAACGTGAAATCTTTGTTTTTGACTGCAGAGAAGCTACCCTGATCCATTCAATACTAATGACATAAGTGTTGACTATGAGCACCAAAAATGTTCAGTAAAGTAATTTTTATGTTGTTTCATGATTTAGATTCACCTTGAATCTAAGTATTAGAACAGGGAAATATGGTGCCAGCCTTATTTCCAGGAGAAACCAGTATCAAAGGCAACACTACACTGGTGAATATGCTGACCCACACAAACCTTACAATTCTATTAGAAAACTGATACATTTGAATGTCCGGCAAAATTTGTGTGATAGAACACATGGAATAATTCAGAACAATTAGTAAAAGAAACAACAAAACCGTATTTTTACATCTACTACAATAGCATTGGGTATTATAAAATATATATTTGATTTTTTAAAATGATATCCAATATGTAAAAGAACTGTGTTTGAGTAATAAAGCATTGTTTTTTTTTACATTATGCCCCAGAACCTACAACAATTATTATAATAGGTAAAAAATAAGTGGTTGCTGAATAAATAAGTTTCATAAAGTTAATTTCTAACACATATAAAGTAAAACAAGAGACCATGGTTTGTTCCACAGTGATTCCGACCTGCCTGATGGCAGGCAGATAATTCTTTAGTCAGAATCACTGATCAGTAATATAGTGAGAGGCTGAACAACTCCTTTTCCACTTAATATAGAAAGCCTGCAGACAATGTTTTCAAGTTAATTCTTAATTTCATATTCGTATTTCTTAAAATATTTCAACTATATAAATTTGCTTTAGGTGGTGTTAAAGAGTTTGAGCAGTGTATTATATAATCTGTTGAGATTCTTTTAATTTCCTTGTTTCATTTTCACTTGTAGGGTAGAAGAGCCCTTGATTATAAAATTCTAATGTAACAGATGGGTACAATTGTTAATTTTAATACCAAATGTCTTCTTTACGGTAATCATGTGGTTCTTAGTTCTGTAATATGTTCAGAAACCTGAATAAGGAATATTTACAACATTTTTATATTTATGTCACTTTGGACTTTTTCTTCCACAAGCTACATGTTTTGCACTTGCATCACGATAATAAATGACAGCTTCGTATTCTTTATTCTCACAACCTAAGAAGTGTTAAAAAATCTGTCATATGAAACACTAATTCTGATTACAGGAGAAGCACCTCAAGTTATTGGTATGTTAATTGAATGAGGTTTGGGGGAAAGTGTCATCTGCCTTACAGCATTCATTTGCATATTAATAACAAAACTTTGTTCAGTAGAGATGTTTTTTGATTAAAGTGCTAACGTAAGAGTTTGCTTAGAGATTATATGATCTCAAATTATGAACTGAAATAGTCATAATTTTAAAGAAAAAGTCTTCTCAGACAAGCTATTTTCATAAAGGAACAAAGAAACAGATTGAAACAACTGAAACTATGTCTATACACGCTGAAGAGTAAAGAAAGCAATGTTCTAAGGCACGTTACTAAAAATGATTGGGTTGTTTTTTGTTTTGTTTTGCAAAAAACATTCCCCTAGTGATACTGACAGAACTTAATGGTGGCCAGATGAAGTTTCTAGTGTTCTTGCTAAGAGGGCTCTTGTGTGAACTTTCCCCCAAGGCTGGCGTAAGGGTGGGGACTCTGGCACACGCCCACTCTGGCCAGCAGTGACTCTGAGACTTTGCATTAGTGATATCAACACTCAAAATATTTAAACTGCTTCATATGTCTCAAAACCCTCCCACCCCATAAGTCTTAAGCCTACAGGCAGACTCTCTTATAAATTTTATTTCAGAGAGTTAAATTTCTAATTTCCCTGGTCAACCTTGCCTAATTTAGATCTTGAAATACATGTGTACAATTATGTAGACCATACTAACTTTTACGAAAGTTTTCAGAAAGCTATGTTTTCTAAGAAGATTTCCTTTTTATAGAATTCCCAATTTTTAATCCAGCTGCTTCGGATTCTGTTTTGGTTGAATACACAGTCATCTATATTATGGAGATCATAATTTTGTATAAATACCTTGTAGTTTTCTAATTTGTATTATGTAACATTCTTTATGACTTGACATCCACTCCCTTTTTATATTCATTATTTGATTTTTTCTTTTGGAAAAAGGCATACAGTTTAAACTCTATTTATAATAGTTTATAATTTTAAATATATGAGCATCAGGATAAACTAGTACCTAGTGGGTGTTTTAAGTGTTATTTTATTTATGGGTTAGATATTTCTTTTCAAATTATTTTCCTTTCCACTAGGCATAAGCTATACAAAGGTAGGTCTTTTTTTTTTCAATTTATAATTAGGTTCTAAGAAAGAAAATACTACTGACCAACAACTAGTTATGGCAATGAATTTACATTTGATCTTTTGTTCTCTCTTACTATTCTCACTTATCATTGGCAGAAGTCTGCCAGTTAAGAAGAAAAATTAAGACCCTTAACTTGTCCTCATTAAACCACTGAGCTAAGAGGGGTAGGATAGATAACACTTTGAGTCATATTATATTATACTTAGAAAATTACATACAACTTCCTGCTGGATATTTTTACCTGAATTTTTCAGAGATAACTATGAACATATGTTTATTTTCTTCCTCCTTTACCAGACCTGCCTATATTTTAATTTTTCCTTGTCTTTTTGAATAGTACCATCAGCTACCTAGATACTTGTACCTGAGTCAGAAAGCTGAGATTTATTCTTACTCTTCCCTTTCATTTAGCCTTTAATATCTATCACTGGGGATAAAACTATCCATTTTGCTTTTTTAACATTTCTTAAATTCCTCCTTCCTCTCCATCTGCACTCTAATTGCTTCATTTCAGATCACTGTCACCTCTCTGCTAGACTACACTGGAAGCCCCATGTTTCTGCTAAGAGTTTTCAATAGTTCCTTTAACTTTCAAGTTGAAGTCTTCAACAGGCTTTGCCATGGAAGAATCTTTCATATCTTAGTAACTTTTACCTCCCAAGCTCTATCTCTTGCTGTTGGGGGAAACCACTGAATGTCTAAATTCAGGACTGATTGTGAAGAATTGACACAAAGCCTTATTCAAATTTATAAGAGCTTAAATTGAATAAATTTACATACAAAGCAGCTGCTCCCAGCAGTGACTGGCCAGGAAAAGTCCACACCCTTCCCAAGACAGGGTCTCCTTTTTATAGAAGGTTAATAGTAAAACCATATGGCCGGTAGTCATGTAGACCAGCAGAAGGAACTACACTTTCCTGTTAACAGATAACATGAGGCAGTTACCACACTCAGTACATTCATTAACCTCTTTCCTGGGGGGCATGACTTTTATCTTTGGCTGTATTAGAATTCTGGTTTTCTGGGTAGCCAGCCAAGCCTGAGGCCATAAAGAATTAAACTGAGTCCAACATTTCCCAGACACTTTGCTGCTGGAGTCATGTTGCATCTAAATTGAGTTCCCCTCTACTTGCCCCCTTGTTCATCTTCCTTCCTGCTATTCTTAATCATGGCATTGTCTGTTTTCCTTCTGAGTTGATGTACATGTTTTTCCTTCAACTTAACCATATTTTTTTTTTCTTAGCTAATTCTTACTCTTCCTTCAAAGTATTAGAAAGACGTTTTTGACCCTCTTTTCTATGCTTCTGGGTTTTCATGCACTTTCTATGAACTGCCATAACACCTCAAGTTTGCTTTTATTGAACACCAATTAGGTTGAACCACGATTGTCTTCCACTCAAACATTCTGAACCGGAAGATTATGTCTCTTTTTTTCTCTAACTTCTAGCATAGTGCTCAGCATACAGTTCACAATCCAAATGAATTTCTTGAATGGGTAATTGAATGAAATACGCCAGATTATTTTACAACTCATTTAATTTTTTTGGTTTTGCTGTTAGGAGATTTCCATAGCAACATAAACAAGCCCATATGCAGCTCATTCAATGTGTCTGGCAACTTGACAGAAGATTCCAACCTGAGACTATTTCACACATGTAGAGAAACCACTATATTCTTCACTGCCACCCATACCTTGCCCCACGCTTAAAACCTCAGAAACATCTTTGGCCTTTATTCTCTTCAATTATTCACAGCCAATATTCAAAAAATCCCCTTAATTTTACCCCTAAATATCTCTTGGAGGCTTTACCTACCTCTTAATTCCTACATTCACTATATTGGCTCCCACTCTCATTATTTCCTGGGGAAATTGATCCTCCTGAATAGCTTCCCCTTCTCTGGTCTCAACCTTGGGTAGACGAAAAAATAGACTTATTCTCTGAAATACTATGATTATAATTAGAAGGTAGAAATTAAGGTATGACAGAGAAAATGTCATTTATATCAAATCTACCTTATTTTTTTTCTTGGACACACAGCTAAATTTTATTTCTTATGTTCTCCTGACAGACAACATTTCAACTGCGATGGATTTTGGACCACAAAATGAGTAAACAATGTGACTTTTACTTTGTTAATCTGATAAGATTCTGGAGCTTATCTTTTAAAATATCTAGATCTACTGTTTACAGTGACTAATACATTTGATAACTGAAATGTTGTGGGTGAGTTCTTAAATTAGAAATGAGTCTTGGCTCCAATCTTACTACATATGGGCATTTTGGAAAATCATTTTCTTGCTCCAAATCTGTGTTGTCTCTTCTAGAAAATGGCAACAGTCTCACTGAGATGTTTCAAATTAAATATATAATTACAATTCAGTAAATACTGGTTATTAATACCTGTAAAACAAAGATAATAGTTACAATGCATAGGCTTGTTTTGTGATTAAATTAGATAATTTGTAAAAAAAATATTTACTATAGTACTTGGCACATTTTATGTGCTTAAGTAAATTCACATATGTGGCTATTATATTTATTATCACTAATATGAATTATACCTTTTAAAGTCCTGACAAAGTATTAGATGATATTGACCTCAATCTTATTACAACTTCAAATAATTCTAAATCTTAAATCATAGTAATCTCTCAACTGTCCAACAAGATGCTGATTATACAAATGTTACCTGTTTTTGAACTTGGAAGAATAGGGAATGCAAAGATAGAATTGACCATTTAAATCTTCAAATATCACCCTCTTCCCCTCACCCTCTGACAATAGGTTAGTATTTAACAAAATGAAAATTGATTTTTGGCTATGGATCCAGAGTTAGGAGGGGAAGTTAGTCCAAATAATGACTGGATTGACGATTGTTATGTCATTGGATGAAATTTTTTTCTGCCATGCTATTATGTTCTATGTCTTCCTCATAGTTGGCCGTGGCTTTAAAATCCCAGTCAAGTTTGCTGCTTTTTTTTTTTTTGCAATTGGTGTCTAAGGTTCACCTCAAAAAGCTAGTATTTAAGACATAACTACATATGGAGAAAAAGGAAAACAATTGATAATATATAATTTAAATACATATAAGAAGATATTTTAAATCTACTTCAGTCTCTGACAATTCTAATTTTATAAGTCAAGAAACTTAAACACTGTCACAAGTACGTGATTTTCACTACCAGGTACATTATAGCGTACTCAGACCTACAGTTGAATTATGAATAATAGCTGTGATTTTAGATGCTGAGAACAAAAATGAAACAGTATAATATTTACCTCTCCTTAGAGTGTACTACTTAGTCTAGTTAAAATGTGCTGGTATAGATTTGAGCAAGTGGTAATTGACTGCGTTTGAAGGCTGGAGGCAAAGCCCAAGTGCTAACTCAAGCAGGTCATTAACACACTGGTAAAATGCTCACAGGTTGCATTCTGCATGCCATTCTAGGTGTGCATTTTAGACACTGTATTTATTATTGAAGGTATTAAAACTACTTGGGTTAAATAATACATGTTGGTATAACTTGATAATTTATTAATATTACCTTGTAAATGGACCATTTCTATGTTATTTTATCCTGCTTTATTTTCCTCTTTCTTATCCACCTTATTTCTTTTGATAATAGTGAATAGAGTTGATTCCACTCCTTGATTTGTAGATGCTATAAACTTTATTATGTGAAAATATAATATTGTCTCCCAAAAGTTTAGGTTATGTCTGTTCTTGGCAAATACTGGTGATTGAGTTACTAATCAAGTATTTAGCATTTTGATGAGCAGACCAATATATTAAATATTTTTTAAAATTAGAGAGTTGAGCCCTGGGCGAGTAGTTCAGTTGGTTATGATATTGTCCTGATATGCCAAGGTTGGGATCCCCAGTCAGGGCACATACAAGAAGCAACCAATGAATGCATCAATGAATGGAACAGCGGATCTCTCTTTCTCTTTCTCTCTCCATCTCTCTCTCTCTGAAGTCAATAAAAAATAAAAATCAGAGAGCTGTATTTCTTATACATGAAAATTGTTTGTAAAATTATATTTATTAAATACTATTGCAAAGAAATCTTTCTCCTGGCTACTCTGTTTTTTATTGTGCAATGTGGAATAGAATCACTTCTTATCCTCTCTCATCTTGGCTGGAGTTTATTAGATATATTTGATTTCTCTTACCTTCTTCTCCTACACCTATGATTTTTTTCTGCATCTGTGAAATAAAGCCTTTCCTCATTTGATGTCTGTGATTTCCACTTAATCTTACACACCAGTACACCTCAACATACTGTGCTCACTCATATTCAAGCTTTCTTATCTTTCTTAGGGACTTTTTCTCTTCTCTAAGAGGTCACAAACATAAATATTTTCAGGAGCCATGTATCTAATGCAAATATGTGAGATGTTAACTATTATTAAAAGGACGTGGTGGCACTTGTGGCAAGGTTATACGACATACCCTACTTAAACGCATTCAAATATAAAATTTTGTATTTGCCAAACTAAGCAGGGATTTTACTGCTAGCAGCTATTTGATAACTTTGGCCATGGGATGAAGTCCAAAATCTTTGGTATGCTGGTACCTCTGGTCCTTGCCCTCTGACTCAGCTCACGTGCCTTCATTCTGTGATATGCACACAAGACTCCAGCTGCTCCTAACTCCCTCCATCCTCTCTGCCAGACTTTGTGCCTTTTCACAGACTTATCTCTGTCTGCTTTCTCTTTTCCAGGGGTCCCTGTCATAATTCTCTGAGACTGCTTGGAAAACTTCTTAGTCTTCAAGTCATCCTTCAAGTTGTATTTCCTTTGAGAAATATTCACTCGAATCAAATAAGTGACCTATAACCCAATGGCAGCATAATTATTACAGAATCTATTTTATTTATAAAAGTGTAATTATTTATTTATCTCTGACATCCCCAAAAAGACTGGCCATTTTTAAGGATATAAATGTCCAACTATAACCTTAGATTACTTTATTCTTCTTACTTCCTAGCTAGACATTGACATGAGTCTTCTGTATCAATAGTAATCACTTTCTGCTATAAGGTTTTGTTCCCCTCAAACAATAAAACCAGAAAAATGAACCATAATGCTATCAAATACCCTTTGTTTTCAATCACCCTTTGTTAGCTTACACACTGCTCCACTTCCAGCTTCACTACCATATTCTGGGCTAAAAGAACCAGAATGGACAGAAGTAGAAGGGTATGTACTGCCTGGGGTACTTTGCTTTAGAGTTTTTTTTTTTTCCTTAAATAGTCAAATAGTTCCAATTATATATACTTGGACACAATTATGTTATATAAATACTTTCAGCTACCAGGAAAAGCCAGAAAGTAATAAATTTTTAGTTGGATCTATCTTTACCCTGAAAAATATTGGGCTTTGCTAGTGAGGAAGAGAAGAATGACTATTGGTTTCCTTGTATGTCTCCTGGTCATTGTTATTTAGCACTTGGTTGTGGCCTACATGGGGTCTTTGAATGCAATATATTTAAATAAACGTCTGCAAATTGATGGATTGATATTTAGAGGAATATAGTGAGAGAAGTGCAAGATATCACCAAGACAAATAAAAAAATGCAGGACAATGTCACTTTTATAGTTCATTTAGAGTATACAGAAGCATAAGGTCACCTTTGGAAGAAGTGACATGCACAACAGAAACCCCAAGGACCTAAGTACCTAGTGCACTTGTACATGCCGTGACTGAGAGAGTTCTGGGCTCAGCTTTGCATTCTGGGTAGTGTTGCCCAGGACAATCTCACCCAAATATTTTTGGCCTGCTTCCTATTTTCTCATAGGTATCCTCTTTACTCAGTAACATCTGACTAAGTTGCTACTGCCCTCTAGATGATAATGGATTAATACCATACCTTGTCTAAGTAAATTATTAACAGTTACACAGAGGTATTTGAGAAAATAGGCTTTGATATAAGGAAATGAGTAAATCTCATTCCCTAGACTGCTAAGTGGTAGAAATAGTTGTGAATGGGTATGATTTTAAGTAACCTCAACACCTGAGAAAAAGTAATATTCATACTAGATCAGCTTGGTTTGCTCCCTGAGAGGCTGAGAATGGTTTCTCTGGGCTCTTCCCTCCCCCAGAGAGCTCCACACTTAGCTGTACTCTTCATCAGTACTATACTTTTATCTTCAGTGTGCAATTACTCATAAATCACACTTGAATACTGCTCTTCCACTTTCTTCTCTTATGGTCTCCTGCATAGACTTCCTAGGAAACATACAAAGACAAAATCTCTCTCCTTTTTTCACCTACCACTCATTGCATAGGCCACCAACTGCATGTAATAAAAGTTTCTTGGTAAATTTGACCTTCTCTCGGAGCCCCTCTTCTTGCTCAGACTGTTCCAGAGAAAGCTGCCTGCTCTGAATATGCATGGACTGAGAGCCGACAGGACCTGACCACCAGTTCTTCATCTCATCACCTGCAGCTGGGTTATTGCAACATTTGGGTAACCAGTCTCCTGATGGCCAGACTCTCACTTTCACTTCCAATCTCTCATCCCCCGGCTATCAGAGAACTGTCTGAAACAAGATTATGAAACAGTACTCTCCTGCTTTGCCCTCTTTAACAGTCTCCATTGTTCAAAATATTTAAGCATGGTATCAAAAGCTGTTCACACCTAGGTTTTAAAATCTATAGAGATAGTAACTGAATTAGTGGTTGTCTGGGGAGGGAGGAGGGATGGAGATTAATAAGAGTAAATACCATTGAAAGATCTTATTGCATGATAAAAATGTTCTAGAACTGATTTATGGTAAGGTACAACTCGGAAATTTACTAAAAAAATCTCCAAATTGTTCACTTGCAATGGGTGAATTTTATGCTATGTAAAATATGCCTCAATAAAAATATTTATATGCACATGAGCATTGCATCTTTCTTATTCAGGGGATTACCCAGTAGCTGCTTCTTTCTACTACATTGAATTTGGGCAATTTATTAAAAATTCACATGAAAATGGATTTTAATGCACTGGATCAAGGTTTCTTTCAAAACCATGAGTTGGAGCTGAGTGATGTCCTGATAAACACAAGGGCAACATTAATACAGGCTACAGTGAAACCAGGGTATTGTCACCTCTAATACCTCAAATTCCCTAGCACCCATCCATTCACAACTTCTTCCAGTTGTTGAAGTATACTTAGACAGGGAAATTTTCCCAAGACAAACTTTGAAAAAAAAATAAGGCAAATATAGAGTAGTGGCAGAGATGTTTCAGGAATATAGTAATGGCCCCCAACCCTCCAACTTTAGAGATAGAGGTTTGAAGAAGAAACATAACCCTGAGACAAAATAGGATTATGTTAAACAAGGAAGTGGGTTATTTTATGTACTTGTGTGTGTGTGTGTGTGTGTGTGTGTGTGCATGTGTGTGTTTAATTCATATTCCACTGACCTCAAACTCACTGTAACTTCACACAAAAGATCTGGGGTCCATATTACATATCACTAAACTAATTTCCTCCTTTTAGGAGTGGTACTTGCCAAGGTTACATGAGCCATGAGTCCTGGAGTTAATATGTAAACAGGTCTTGTTTATCATTAATTACTTTAATCATATAGGTTTAAAGTGTACAATTCTGTAATACATCATCTGTATATTTAATTGTGTGCCTACCACCCAAAGTCAAGTCACTTTCTGTCACCAACACTCAAACCCCTCTGCTGTTCATTACTCCCCACACCCCCCAACTTCCCTTCCCTCTGGCAATCATCATACTATTGTCTGTGTCTATGGTTTCTTGTTTCAAACACAGGTCTTTTAACAGTAGATGCAGAACAAAAAAGCTGTTGAGTATGTTGAGTTCATCTATTTTCACTGAACTAAAGAGATAGTCCTGGAGGAGAATTTTTGTTATTGGTAGATTTACTCCACAGTCCTGATTCAACACTTATCTTGGAACTTCTTGGCCTCTGGGCATTATATAGGTTATGGACAGCAAAGGCTGGAGATTTGCAGCATTGTGGGAGGAGGCATCTTGTTTCTCAATATGACACCTTTGCTCTCAGTAATGACATGTTGATGAACATACAGGGACCACCCACAGGGTTCAGCTCCAGTGATGAGATGCTGAAGCACTCTTTCTGGGTAAATTGAGTCCAGATGAGAGAACTCTCTGAAAGAAGTTTCATAATCATATAACTATTTGTCTCTAATTAGAGGTCAGATCATGCAGTAGATACACTGACCTCCTATGAGCCCATGCACCTTTTTCTGTATTCTTTTTATCTCATACAAACCTCTCAGAAGTCAATCGTAGCTGCCTACATGATCCAAAATTGTCTTGTTTAAGAGCTTTGTGGCAGGTTTTCATGCAGACTTTGTCTTTCTATGAAGAAATATAAAACATTTTGCTAAGTAAAATTTACAATAGCCATGTTTCATGGTTTTACACTTGCTTCACTTTCTCATTCTGTTTTCTTTTTCTTTTGTCACTTCAGAGTATAAAAGCATGTTCCATAGCATTGTACAAATGATAAATAGAATTTCCACCCCTCTCACTCTTCATCTTTTCTGCTAAGACTCTATGAAAGTGTAAGGTATCATTATACACTGGCACTATGTGTATTGCTGGCTCTGACACACCTCCATTTCTGAGAGATACACAGGAAAATGACATGGCATCTTCTGGTGCCACTGTGTGTCTGGGGGGAAAATATCCAGAGATTGTCTGTAGCCTGTAACAGTGCATTGTCCATAAGCATGGGCGGTTTGAAGAGCTCTCTCTTTCTCTATCTCTGGATTAGGAGGTATTTTCATTTGAATGGTCTCATATATCTTCTTACATACACAGATGACAGACTTATATTCCATCATGAGAGTGACTATTGGGCTGTAACAATGAATATGGTTTTGTTTTGTCAGAAAGTTCTCATCATTGCCAATATCGATCTTCTTTGATAGCATAGAACTGCACAATATTAGGTATTTGGAGGAGGGAGGGCAATTAAATATATACATAACCTTTTGACTCTATTATATTCCATTCTGAAAAGACAGAAAATCAATGTGAGAAGATACAGAAAAGCACAGGTAAAAACATGAGGAAATAGACTATGAGACATTTCCAATGCTGAGTTAAGTTTAAAAGAATGTTTTTTTAAAAGTAACTCTTATTTTATTTAATTGATGAATTAAATATGAGATATTTACTATTTTACTTAGCGATGTTATGAACACTAAATTAGACTATTTGGGAAGTCTATTAAAGATACATTCTTTTTTTAAAGATTTATTTATTTATTTATTTTTAGAGAGGGAAGGGAGGGAGAAAGAGAGAGAGAAATATCAATGTGTGGTAGCCTCTCATGTGGCATCTGGCCCACAACCCAGGCATGTGCCCTGCCTGGGAATTGAACTGGTGACACTTTGGTTCACAGCCCGCGCTCGATCCACTGAGCTATGCCAGCCAGGGTCTTAAAGATGCATTCTTAACCTCTAGTAAAAAGCACTGTTTCTGATGTATAAATTTCTAATAATTTCTCTTCACTTAATCTAATATCAATAAAAAATGACTTTTATTTTTTAATCACAAAAATACTATTTTAAAAGACAACATAATTTTATGAGATTCTCTGTCCTACCATACAATGGTATACATGTGATAAATAGGTAAAGGCCATTCCATTTTAAAGTCATGCTTTTATTTATGAAAACACATAACTATTCCATTGTATTATAGTATAATTCCATTGTAAAGTTGATTAGAAGTTATTATAAAGTGAAAATTTGGAAACCATACTGTATCTATGATCCTGGAGCACATTTGCCATAGGTGAATTCACTGAACATTTTCTGTTCTGTTTTATTTTCATTTATTATTTGTATACTTCCTTTTTAAAAGTGTCATTTAGTTTCATGAGTTAGATTGTTTAGTAGCAATTCACTGGATACATTCCAAAATTTAATTACTTGGCCTAATTGAAAAACTTTTAGATTTGTACTGGGAGATATTTTCTTACTCCATAGATAATAGCTTGGTTTCTTTTCCAAGTAAACCTCCTCCCTCAAGTACACATCCACAACAAGTACTTGGGTTGTGACTACCTCCTGCTTATAATTATCAGCAAAGTAGGGGGAAATCACAGATTTTCTCTTTCCTGCAGTGTTGCAAAAGAAACACCTCAATCATAGAAAGAAAAATATGTTTTCCTGAATTTGGAACTAATAAATTTTGTCAAGATTCTATAAATAAAGTGAAAGTAAGTTTCTATTTTACTTCAAAACACGGAAAACTTTTTGTGAGCTCTGTTAATAGTGATAGTTTAAAAATATTTTCTATTATATTTTCTATAAACAAGCATGGAATATTATTACCTGATATTTGATATAGCATATCCACTTATTTTTTTCCTAAAAGAGAAGAAAGAAGAAAAGAAAACAGTCTTTCTAGGCATATAAAGTATTCCATTTTGGGCTTGAAACTTTATATTTTACATTAAAAAGCAACACTAAGACTGCTGGTCAGGATGGTGAAGTAGGTGAATGCTGTGCTTGCTTCCTGTCATGACAACATCAAATTACAACTACATTACAGAAGAATCATCATTGAAACTCACCTGAAGACTAGCTGAACAGAATTCCTATACTAAGGATATAAAGAAAAAGGTACATTGAGACCAGTGGGAAGATTAGAAACACAGAACAGTCCCTACCACCACAGTGTGGTAGTGAAGAAATGGAAGAATATTTCTGCTGTAGAGGTCCCCCTGGGGAGCGAAGGGCCCAGCTCCTCCCCAGCCTCCCCAGCTATGGGTTCCAGTGCAGAAAGGCAGAAGTCCTTATGATATCTGACTGAAAACCAAAGGGGATTGCAGCTGAGTGAGTCAAAGTAGTGGAGGTGCCCCAGGCATTTCTCTTAAAGGGTGTGAACACAACTTGCTCAAGGATTTGCTTTGAGCTCCAGCTTGGAGGCAGCAGCTTAAAAAGCACCAGGGACATATGGGGAAGAGCTGAATTAACTAGCTTTAGGGTGAAGACTGGAGGGTCAGGGCAGTTCACTCCAGGGACAGAAGTTCTGGCAGATGCCATTTTTCCTTTGCTGAGTTCTTTTCCCACCCAGCCAGGTGGTACGGGCAAGCACCAAATCTGAGCTTTCCATTAACTTGACTAACACTGTTTGTCCTGCCCTGCTACTTCATGAAACCTCCATCCACCCAACTGGTACTTAGCCAGAACCTCTTCTGGAGGCTTTTCCACACAAATGACCTGTCTCTGCTAATGCTGCAAACTCTCCTGAAATCTTTAAAAGGTTCACAAATCTCAAACTAGCAGCATCTGGTCTTTGCATACCCCATACATCTTTTCTTTTTCTTTTTAAAAAAATATTTTTATTTTAATTGTTGTTGCAGTACAATTTTCTATCTTTTTTTACTTCCATCCCAACCTACCCACTCAGCCCTCCTCTCCTCCCTCCCATTTCCACCCACCCCTAGTTTTTATCCATGTGTCCTTTGTACTTCTCCCTGTAAACCCTTCTCCTTTTCCCCAGAAATTCCTTTGAAATTTCCTCTCCTCTCCCCTCTGAACACTGTCAGACCGTTCTCTATTTCAGTGTCTTTGGCTATATTTTACTAAGTGGCCCAAGCCTGGCATTTGTGGCAGTTGGCTTTGGTTCACGAATAAGTTTTTCTCAGGGGCCTCCAAGCCCCACACAGGTGGCTGCCATCTGCACATAACTTTGTAGCTTCTACCAGGCGGCTCTGTGCTGGGCACAGGCAACTGCTGAACTTGGCCTGCATCACAGTCCTTCCCAAAAGGCCTTAGAACGAACACACTCAGTGGTTGACTTCAGGCCACTCCAGAGTACCACACAATCACACAATCAGCTCCACAAATGACACACCCAAAGGGTGGACTCATCAGCCACCAGAGCCCCACTAAAGTGAATCTAAATCGGTGGAGTCAGACCCTGCACAACAGTTTGTTTGCTGTAGTCACAGCCATTGCTCACATCCAGTCAGCGTAAAGGTAAATCCCTCCCACTGACACCACAACAGCAATCAAGACTTGAGACAAATGAAAATAAACACACAACAGCGCAAAATCAATAGGACATAGTCAAAGCAGTTCTAAGAGGGAAATTTATCACAATATAGCCAATCTGAAGCAACAACAAAAAAAAAAACCTCAAGTAAATAATCTATCTATACCAGAGGATACTAGGGGGAAGAAGCCTGGAGTGTGCATAAGGACAGAAATAGAGAAGATCAAGCGAATCCAAACAAAAGAGTATACAAACACAGTACAAAAAATAAATAAAACCAAGAGCTGGTTCATTGAAAATATAAACATAATTGATAAATCTTTAACCAGACTCATTTTAAAAAAGTGAAAGAAGACCTAAACAAAATCAGATATTAAAGAGAAGTGACAACTGATACATTGAAATACAAATGATAATAAAGAAATACTAAAAAAAATTATATGCCAACAAATTGGACCTCCAGGAAGAAATAAATAAATTTCTGCAAAATACAATCTTCCAAGACTTAATTAAAAAAACTAAAAATCTAAAAAGATTGTTAACTATTAATAAAAAAATCAGTAGCCAGAAACTCCCAACAAACAAAAGCTCTGGACCAGATGGTTGGTTTCACAGGTAAATTTTAGCAAATTTTTAAAGAATTAACACTTATCCTTTTCAAACTATTCCAAAAATAATCAAGCAGAGGGAAGGCTCCCAGCCTTATTTTACAAGGTCAGAACGACTGTGATTCCAAAACCAAACAAAGACATTACAATAAAAGAAAATTATAGGCCCATATCCCTGATGAACATAAATATAAAAATTCTCAACAAAATATTACCGAAACAAATTCTGCAACACATTAAAGAGATTATACACCATGATGAAGTGGGATTTATTTCTGGGATTCAAGATTGGTTCAATATCCTCAAATAAATCTGTGCCATACACCACATAAACAAAATGAAGGGTAAACATGTGATGATAACAGTAGATGCAGAAAGAGCATTTGACAAAACCCAGGAGCCATTGATGATAAAAACTCTCAGCAAAGTGGGAACACAGGTCACATACTATACTACAGGGCTATAGTAATCAAAGCAACATGGTATTAGCTTAAAAAGGAACACAAACATAATGGAATAGAATGAAGAGCCCAGAAATAAACCCATACCTGTATGGTTGAGTAATGTATGACAAAGGAGAAAAGAATATGCAATGGGGTAAAGATAGTCCTTTCAATAAATAGTGTTGGAAAAATTATACAAATAAATGTAAAAAAAATGAAACTAGATCCTTTTCTTATACCATATACAAAAATTAGCTCAAAATGGATTAAAGACAAATATAAGACTAGAAACCTTAAAATTTCTAGAAGAAAATATAGGTAGCAAATTCTGACATTGCTCTTAGTAATATTATTTTGAATATTTTCCTTGGCCAAGAGAATCAAAAGAAAAAAATAAACACATGGGATTATATATAACTAAAAATGTTTTGCACAGCAAAGGAAACCCTCAACAAAACAAAAAGACAAGCTACTGAATGGGAAAAGGAAGAAGATATTAGCCAATGATACATTCAATAAGGGGTTAATATCCAAATATATAAGGAACTCAAAAATTAACATCAAAAACAAAGTCCCTTTATATGGTTATAAAGGGACTCACAAAATGTATACATACCTAAAATGTCTAATTAAAATCAAACATATAAATGGCCTTTATGTTTGTAAGTCCAAGTCCCTTTCTCCAAGTACAGGTCAAAAATAGCTTTATGATCTATTTTTGCATAACACCTTGTATAAAATTCACACATTTGCTTCTTCAAAATAGAATGGCAGAATTAACAATGCTTCAGAGCAATTAAACATACAGTCCTTTTAAAATCTTGTGATTTTTCCCCTATACTTTTTGGGTCTTACCCACAAATATTGCAGCATAATTTTTTAGCAACTACATTATTTAGATTTTCAAAACATTCCTTTTAATTTAACTGGAGTTAAATTTTTGTAGTTATATTTTAATGATTTAATGTCATTAGTTTACTTTATGTTTTACTAATTACATAATATAATGACAAGTCAATTTGCATAAAATAAATGAATAAAGAAAAAGCTAATGACTTTAGATAAGCATGCAAATTTAAATATCAGACAAAAATATGTAAAGGTATACAAATATATATGAGAGACCTAATCAAAATCAATTAGTTTACCATGGTTTCTAAATGGTGTACTTTATAGAAGATATTATATGTCAGTTAATCTAATGAATTAGTTAACTGGAGGTCAAAATAAGAAATATAGCCCATTAGCTTAAGCATTGTAATTGTTAATTCTATTCTCTATATTTATTTTTAGTGCTAATAGGAATATAACTAATATATACATTAGTTTACAATTAATGCAGTAGTTGAAAAAAGCAATTAGCATGTGTTGAGCATCTTCTATACGTCAGTCTTATTTAGACATAATCTGATTTCATACTTGCAATATTCTCAGAGGAAAAATCTTTGGTTTGCCTGTGAGTAAAATAAGGCTCAGAAAAAAAATAATATTTATCAAAATTCATGGAGCTAATAAGTTCATAATTGGAGTACATATTTGTTTCACATCAAGGGCACTAAAAATTCAACAAAAGTTTATCTAATACTTATTTTGTTATGAGTGTTTCTGTAGGTGATAAGCTTATAATGATAAGAATGATTAACAAAGCCTTTTTTTATGGAGATTGCTTCCTGGATTAAAATAAGAAATTAACCAAGTTAAAGCAATATGATAGTTTTATTTTTTATGTTTTTAATTTTATTTTAGTTGCTGTCCAAGTGCAGTTTTCTGCCTTTTACTCCCATTCCAGCCCTACCCCCCAGCCCTCCCCATCTCCCTCCCATTTCCACTCCCTTTGTTATTGTCCATGTGTCCTTTATACTTGTTCCTGCAAATTCTTCCCCTTTTCCCCGATAATTCCCTCCCCTCTCCCTTCTGGTCATCCTGTCTCTATTTCAGTGTCTTTGGTTATATTTTGCTTGTTTGTTTGTTTTGTTAATTAGATTCCTGTTAAAGGTGAGATTATATGGTATTTGTCTTTCGCCACCTGGCTTATTTCACTTAGCATAATGCTCTCCAGTTCCATCCATGCTGTCACAAAGGTAGGAGCTCCTTCTTTCTTTCTGCTACATAGAATTCCATTGTGTAAATGTACCATAGGTTTTTGATCCATTCATTTACTGTTAGTTTTAGACAGTGATGAATGTAAAGGGAAACGATTACAGTGCGATGTGATAAGCTTTGAATAGGAAAGGAAATGTTACATAACATACATTTTTAGAATTTTACATGTTAAAAATAATTTTTACAGTTTATAATATTGAAATCTTTACTTTAAAAATATTATTAAGGTTGTTAATAACATTAAAAAAGCTCACTACTTTAATGCCTTTTAATATATATTACTCATCATTTAATGATTATAAAATGAATAACTTCAAATTTCTTAATGTAGTACAATAAAATCAAATAAACATTAATTTAATTTGTGCCAAAGTTGAAAGCTGTATTTCCTCATACTGACATTTAGATGATAATTTCAAATTAAGGTTATGATTTTAGTAATTTTAGTTATTTAAGGGATGTTTTAATGGATAACCAGGAAATAAGGGTTGAAAAAATTACTAACCGCATTTGTTTTATGAAACCATATAAAACTTGAAATATTTCCTCTAGTGTTAGGCATTGTCTTCTATTTATATCATAGATCACTAATTTGGAAAATATTTGACTATTATTATGAAAAATTATAATAAAAATATAGCTGTGCAAATAAATACTGACTTTAATCCCATAATAACTGAAGAGGGGTGGGAAATCAATAATAGGAATACAATATTTTATTTTTTCTTTGCTGAATGCCTTTGTAAGATCTTTATAATATATTTATTAGAGTTCATTTACATACTAGCAAATTCAAAATGTGTCTTGACTGCCATTGAGGAATTTTATTCATTATCATTCAGAATAACACAATACATGTATGTGACAGTTTTTCCAAGAGTTAGTAACAAAGCTTAAGATTATTGATACCTACTGTGCTAGTCAGATACAAACACTGGTTAATTTATGGCAAAATGAGGCAGAATAGGGCAGAACAAGAGCACTATAGGAGCTCAGGGTTTAGAATAGCAATGCTTACTGTTCATACTGGTTTTGCTGTCACTGGCCACAGTAACACTGGTCTTTTATTTCAAAACTACTGAAGTTTCAGTTCTAGCTCACTACAATAGTAGAAAAATATCAATAAATTTGTCTATTGCTGAAACTATTTTTTAAAAGTCCTACATTGACTGAGATCCTCCAAATCCATCCTGAACCACATTCAGTGGAATTATGGCAAGTTACAGAAACATAAGTGTTTTAGAGTTACAAGATTTCCCTTCTAGTTTTGGTTGGTTGGTTTGTTTGTTTTTACTAGTACTCTTCGTAAGTGCTAGAATCTGGACTTACTAGCTAGAGACCAGGAGAATGGAGAGTGGGAGACATTAGGAGAAATGGTTTTTCATCTCATGGTAACTTCATCAGCCAAGGTAGTCACAGAATCATTAAACCAGTAGGATGACTTTTCAGATAAGGAAGATAACTTGATTTGAGTTTCAGGATACTCTGATTCTCTCTAGTCCCCTATATAACTCTTTTGCAATTATCATTGTTCAAGTCATTCTCCACAAATGTCTTAAGTTTCACATAAGCAATCTTTTCAGGTGGGGGAATTATTCCCTTGTGTGATCTGGTAACTTCCTAGAGCAAAGATTAGCTTCTTTTACTGGGACTTCTTGGGTGTCTGTAAAAGGAACCTGGGAGGGGCTTATGCAATCTTTATTTTGAGCTGAGGATTTGGAAATCTGACTTGTCATTTTCTTTTTTATTATGTGTGATAGAAATCATCAATTTATTTTCTTCATGCTCTTCATACTGGTTTCTAGCAACTGCCACTCAGACCCCAAAGACTTTTTTCAGTGGGCATTTTTTTTTCAGGTGGCTAGAGAAATAGGTTAGACTGTTTCTTCCCCACCATATGGTGTAAAATAGCAAATCTCTATCTTTTAATGCTAATTGTGTGTTCACTATCTTCAGAGTCAAATTTGCCCAAGAACAAAGCCATATTTCTGTGTATCCTTTAGGCCTTTTCTTATAAACCATTCCATTATTTTATACTAGTCATGGTTTATAGTTACAAACAACAGAAATAAAATTAAGCAGCGAAGGACTTTTTGGGTGGGGGGGCCAAGTGAACTATAGATAGATTCAATAGGAAAGCCAGAGAATCAAGCTTGAGGAACAGCCAAGGCAGGCGAGGCATGGCCAATATGGGACCAGAGGGACTGTGAACATCTCATGGAGCTGGGAGCCAGTTGGACCTCGGCCATTGCCTCTGGTGCTGCTGCCAGTGCCACCTCAGCCTTTCTCATATTGAATCTGCAGCCTCATAATTCCATTACATTCTGTATGCCTTGCAAATTTACTCCAAGTACACACATGTGTTAATTATAAAAGATTCCTGGTGATCATGGTTTACTAAGTACTATGTGCCAAATATTTGCCAGCTTTTAATATTTATGTCTAATATAAATATTACTGTTAAGGTTGAATTGTTCTAATTTTAAACAGGATGAAATTTGATGCAGTAATTTAAGTAATTAAAAAAAAGCCCCACATAACTGACATTGGTGTGGTTGTGTTCATACTTAAGTTCTGTCAAACTCCTAAATTTAAGGACTCTTGTCTCACCTCCTTACTGGCTAGATTTCCTGGTTTATTACTGTTTTTGTTTTTGGAAGTAAACTGGGTTTCCTGGTCTTTTTATGCTATAACTCAAGACAAGCACTTGTGTTTGCTTTGTCTTTAAGCCAGCCCTGCTTGGGTCTACTGCTATCTATTAAGGTTGGTACTATATTGCCTCTCACATGCTAGTGGGGGACAAACTAGTTTAAAATTAAGCAGTGGGCACCAGAAGGAATGTGTATATGGGGAATTATACAAAGCCCAATTCATTTTTTTTTAATTGCCCAGTAGAGTGCCAGGAAAAATGGTTGGGTTTTTACACTTTGCTTTGCTTTCTAACCAGAAAATACTGTGGGATATAAAGAAATGTAATTTTGGTCCAATGAGAAAAAAGGTTAAATTAGTATAATAAGGAAAAATATAAAGTCTTGAAGTTAGAACCTAAGAACAACTTTTACACAAAATAAAACAAACCCAGAACTTGTACATGACAGTATAGTGTAATCAGAATGCAGGTGGTGGTCAAATGTTCAAGGGTCAGATGTACAATGGCCCACCAGCAAGGCTATGAACTCCACTCAAAGGTTATAGACTTCATGTGTCTCAAATGTTTATAGCTCTATATTGTGGAAGTGTAATTTAAGTGAGCCAGAGATGAAACAGAGAAACAGAAAAGAAATAGTGAAGAGGGAAAGGAAAGTTCAACATATTTCTTTTTAAAAAATAACTTATTTTCCTTTTGGAATCATTATCATTTTAGTGTACTAAAAATACCTGTTTTTATCCCTGGTCAGGTATCTCAGTTGGCTGGAGCATTGTCATGTATAACAAAAGGTGGTGGGTTCAATTCCCAGTCAGGGAGCATACATAGGTTGTAGGTTCAGGTCCCTATTGGGGCACATATGGGAAGCAATCGATTGATTGGCTCTCTCACCCCTTCCTTCTCCCTCTGAAAAGCATAAATATATTCTCAGGTGAGGATTAAAATATAAAGTAGAATAAAATAACCACCTGTTGTTGTATTGATTCTCTATTCTTGTATTTTTTAGTCATCTAAAAGTATTATTAAAAGGCATAGTAGGTATTTAGGTAAGATCATGAATTGTTTGTATTTATACATACTTAATTTTGAATTCCACCTCACTACTGACTAACTGAACAATCCTGGTCAGTTTTAAACTGTTTCTGCATTAGGCCATTGGGCTATTAAAAAGATGAAGTTAGGTAATGCATGTAAGCAATTGTATTGATATATGACATATTGTTACAGCTTCTCAAATGTTAGCTGTCATTATTATCATCATGGTTATCAGAATTGTTTTATAATAAAGAATAAATTAAGGACTTTAAGTCAATTGCCAACATCATAATTTAATGACAAATTACTAAAACAGACAAATTTTATCTTCATTCTCCTTACAGACTTGAGATGTGAAACAAAAATAAAAATGTTAATCCTTACAATGAAAAAATATGTAATTTTAATAGAGAACAAAATCATATACCTAGAAACAGAAAGAATAAAAATAATATGTAAAATTGCAATATATATACTAAAGAAAAATCCACATTTTTATATACTAGTTTTGAAATCTAGTCATCAATTTTGAAAATTAATTTCTTGTGTACTTTGATTCTATATCTAATATACTGATTTTGATAGTCCCTGGGGAGGGGGTGACTATTAGAACAGTAGTTGGTTCAGGAGGAATTTTGATTTATGTGTATTAATTATTTTTCTTTTTGTAATAATTGTGACTTTATAAATGCTTTTGGAACTCAGAGGAGAAAATGTTCTTAAAAGAAGTATGTGTAGTTTCTCTCCTGCCTGTCTCTCTTTGACCCATGCAAGTCGGGCTTTGCTTTCACCGCCCGATGAAACCGCTCAGCAATATCGCCAGTGCTCTGACTCCAGTGGCCAAATCTGAAATTTTATTTTATTTGAACTACTGGCAGCATTCGATTCACTTGATCATTCTCACATTTATAAAACACTACCTTTATTATTCTTTCATGTTACATTTTATTGGCTGTCTTATTTAATTTTGCTATTTCTTAATGACATTTAGTATTTCTCTATTTCCAAATGCTACCGGTATTCTAGGACCCAGTCTTTGCCCCTCTGCTCACCTTTACTTATGTTCATTTCCTTTATGTTTTTATACAGACTCATGGTTTTAATTGCCGTTGATGCACTAAGGATTGCCATCTGTGTATCTTCAGTCTAGACTACCTCCCATTGACTTTCAGACTCATATTTAACTGATGTGCTGACAATTCCATTTGATATCTAATAGGCTTTAGAATATGTATACATTCAAGTTTTTCTTCCCACGCCTGCTCTTACCACCTTCTTTCTTATTAAATGAATGATGATAATCTTTCAGTTGCTCGGACCAAAAAACTGGGGGTTATCCTTGATTCTTGATTCCTCTATTTCACTCCTCATATCCTTACCCACTTATCAACAATTCTCATTGGTCTACCTTGAAGCATACCAAAATATGAATGTTTTCACCACTTTTGTCATTATTATCCTGAATCAAGCTACTAGACCTCTTAAATCTCTATTTTAATGACATATTCACCCTGAGTTTTCTCTAACCATCCCATGTGCAACTTCAGCAACCATATACATCCCCAAATTTTCCTTCCATACTACATTTTACTTTTTTTGCACTTGTCAATCAGTACATACTCTACATTTTGCTTATTTTTTTTTTTGTTAAGTGTTTCCCCTCTTTATAAAATAAGCTCTAGGGGCAATGGTTTATGTTGCTTCTGTTGTTGGTGGGATATAAAGGACCTAGTATATTACCAATAGTTTATTAGAGCTAGAAATTTTAGTTTGAAGAATAAATAAATGGATGAAATGTGTAACAGCAAATCTCATAAATATTCATAACTGTACAAAAGAAAATAACCTTGCAATAAATTTTAAATTGATAAAAATAAACTAAGACTAAACGTTATACAAGGAATAAAGCAATATGTATAAAATGTTTGGATTTTCTTACTCAACAGTTCTATATCTTGAAATTTCTGTCAGACACAGGTATTATTATTTCAGTGATTCACATGTGTACCCAATATACATTATGCAATGTGTATTCATTTGACATGATGATCTCTTTTTATTAAATATTTTAACATGTTTGGATAGACTTTATCTTTGAGGAAAGTATTAGGCCACCAACAATACTGAGTGAAAAGTGCAGACAGTCCCCATATGCCCCTGGCCCACACCTGCACATCCCCACTATCGACATCCTCTGTGGTGCCTTTGTTACAACAGATGAACCTACGTGGACCCTGGCAATCGTTACCCTCCCAGCATAGTCGCCACCCCATGTCCATAGTCCACATTTGGAATCATTTTTTGTGTTGCGTATTTTATGTCAATTTATTTTTAAGGGGAAATGATTGTTTAAAACAGTATAAAACATAAAATTTCTTGTTTATTAAAATATAATTACTTAGAAAATTTCTTGCTCCATGAAGCAAAATATTAACTTTGATGACCTCAAGGCAATAGTTATGAAGATAATTGTTTTGGCTATCTATACTTTATACATTTTATGTATAAGAGTATTTCACATTCTCTTAAACAGATACTAACATTTGTTTCAAGATTTTATTATAAGTAGTTAATCAAATTATACATGTCATTTGAAAAATGATAAAATCATAACATCTACAAAAGTATTAAAACTGTCTTTAAGTTTATGTAACAGAATGTTTTAACAAAGTTACTACTGGGTATACTTTTCCCCATATCGTGTTGTGAATGTGTCTTAAATCAGATATTTACAATGAAATAAGACGTATTTTACACTATTATATTATCAGGTAAAAAATCTAAAGTTCCTAAGGATCTTAAACTGATTCAGTGTGCTGGAAATAGAACTGCATTACAAAAGAGAAAAACTTATTAACCCACCTTCACTCTTGAATTCAGTGCCGGAACAGGTTTCTCAGCTCAGTGGAGAGTATAACAGATTTTCGAAAGATCACTTCTCAATGGAGAATGTTGAAGATACCAAACTGTCATGTTTGCCTCAAGACATCAGTCCTCATAAATTGTAAGAAACTAAACAAAGGGCCTAAAAAATATTAGTTCTAAACAGTTAAACTAATTTTTTAAGTCTAAAAGAATGCAAAACCTTAATTTTTGATCCATTCATTTATTGATGGGCATTTAGGTTGCTTCCAGCACTTGACTACTGTAAATTGTGCTGCTGCAAAATGAACATTGGGGTACATAGGTTCTTTTGGATTGGTGTTTCAGGGTTCTTAGAGTATAATCTCAGCAATGGAATTGTCGTGTCAAAAGATAGTTCGGTTTTTAGTTTTCTGAGGAAATGCCATACTGTTTTCCACAGTGGCTGCACCAGTCTGCAATCCCACCGACAGTGCACTAGGGTTCCCTTTTCTCCACAACCTCTCCAACACTTGTTGTTTTTTGCTTTGTTTATGATGTCCATTCTCAATGGTGTGAGGTAGTATCTCATTGTGGTTTTAATTTGCATCTCTTTGATAGCTAGGGCACATTTATACAATTAAATTCTATGCAACAGAAAGAAAGAAGGAGCTCCTACCCTTTGTGACAGCATGGATGGAACTGGAGAGCATCATGCTAAGCTAAATAAGCCAGGCAGTGAAAGACAAATACCATACGATCTCACCTTTAACAGGAACCTAATCTACAAAATGAACAAGCAAGTAAAATATAACCAAAGACACTGAAATTGAGAGCAGGCTGACAGTGACCAGAGGGGAAAGGGGATGGAATCATAGTGGAAAAGGGTGAAGGGTTTATAGGAACAGTTATAAAGGACACATGGACAATAACAAGGAGGGGGTGGAAATGGGAGGGAGATGAAGAGAACTGGGGTGGTGGGGAGGGGTGGGGGTAAAAGGCAGAAAACTATACTTGAGCAACAATAAAAGTGTTAAAAATAAAATTAAATTAAAGCTATAACAAAAAATGCAAAATCCCCATTTTTTTATTTATGTGAGTATTAATGGGACAATGGAGAATACATATTTGGGCAAAAATAAAAAATAAATTAATATAGATAGTATATTGATTGCTTTGTTCTTGGGATTTCAGTATTTCTATATAAAACTATCCTGAAAATCATGAATGGTTCTGCTACCTGATTGCAAAAATCAGATTATCACATTTGTTTTAGAAGTTTGCTCTTAGAGAATGAAGTGATGATACTGTGTAAATTATCAATGTGCCTGCTCCTAGCTTGGACCCTAAGATGAAACAAAATGTAAACTTCCCATTAGAAAAAGTTGTTTAATGTAGTATTATTTACTGCTTCTAAGAAACTGTTAATCTACCTCAAAATTACTCATTTTATTTTACATTAAAGTATAGAAGATAAATATTTTCCAAATGTCTCAACAATTTGGGCAGTAGTGTGGAATAAATAGCTGTAGAAGCAACACCATGTTATTAAAAATTCAGAGAGGTACTAGTTTAAAGATAGAATTTTCAATGTAGTTCTGCTACTGAATAGCTGATCTGCTAGGATGAATCAAATAATCAATACTCTTACCACATCTCTGAAGAAAAAATTCTGCTGTAATAATGTATAACTCCAGGATTTGTTAAATTTATCTGAGTTCTATTTTTAAAAAACACAAAAGCTTTCCAAATTATTTTTATGCCCATGTTAGTAAATCATGTCTTTTGTAAGTTTCCTTGTTGTTTTGTTAGAACACTTGCAAAAAGATAATTTACTGTCAGAATGATTTGGTTATTAATTCTGATGGCTCCATTGAAAAATGAAAATCTTGAGAGATAATATGAAAACCATTTATCTTCTGATATGTGTGTACGTTTATAGTGCAGAATGAATTAAACTTTGATCTTTGCTAGAAAAGTAGCTTCTAGAAGAATTTAGATATATCATCCCAAAGATGAGCTTTGAAAGATCTAGTTACTAACAATTGAAAGGGATAAGGATGGATTGGTTTGTTATATCTGTATTCTTTACCCTCTGTATTTTATGTTGTATCATAAATATGCATAAAACCAAAAATTTAGAATTTTCTATTTTTGTTTTGCTGCCAGAAGAGATGTTTCTTTATGTCTACTTAAAGAGAAAGAGAAATAACTTATCAGTGTTTTCTATCAATAAGAACAACACTTAAAATGTTAAGAATACCTTTAATGTCCCTATTTGTATGAATCACTACTACATTATATACTTTCCCCAATGGAATAAATAACTAATAGCTAGGGAGACTATAAGCACAAACTTTACAGTATAATTGTTTATTTAACTGGTATCATAGTTGTGTCAATATTTTCAAAATTAGTGGTTTGAATAATTATACCATGTAATAACACATGGAGCAGAGCATGTGTTTGTCTGTAAAGATATTAAAAACTATTTATTCACAATTATTATACACAGAAATGTATTAAATATTAGAACCATTAGCTCTTAACAGAGCACCCAACTTATGCTGAAATGGTTGGTTGTTGATCATTCTTTACCATGAGTTCATGGAAGTCTGGGACTCAAATATAATTATTTGTTTATTATTTTGTATTCCAGGCAGTGGACACATCCCTGACATTTAATTGATTAAGTCACTATCATGCCTCTGGAACTCTTTCAGGTACTAGGGATATGAAAGTGAGCAAAAAAATAAGGTTGCTATTCATTCCATTAGCTTGCAGTCTAGCCAAGGAATACACAACCAAACATTCAAACAAAGGTAACTGATGGTCATGACCAGTGTTATGACAGCCAAAGTTGTCTGAATGAGAATTTAACTTGATTGTCAAGGTAAGCTAAACTTTCCTGTAGTAGTATTGATTGACATGCAATCTGAAGGGTAAAGGGCAAAGAAGGCCATCTCAGCAAAGGGAGCAACAGCTTGTTCCTTCCTCCTGTGGCAGGAAGAGCATGTTCAGCTTGAGAGACTAAAGAAAGTCACATTCAATTAAAAAGTAAAGATAAAAGATCTAGACTATGTCTAGTAGTTACTGAGTGTGATTTTGCATTTGTTACTTTGCATTGCACTTCCCTGGTATATTTTCACTATAGCATTTATCAATTCTCACCCAGAATCATTTTTCTTATTTATGTACTTTTTGCTCATTTTAATTTTTTCCACCAGGAGAATAAAAACTCCACTAAAGCAGGAAACTTGTGTTTCTTGTCCTCTCTATTCCATGCTCTAATACTTAGAATAGTGCCAGAATATTGTAGATGCTGAATAAATGTTTCATTCAATGAAAAATGATGATAATTGCTATTCCCCATTACTACAGTGGCAAGAAGTTATAGGACCGTATATGTAAAAAGGAAGGTTGTGAATCAGCAAAGAAGTACCTGCCATTTTTTAATAGATGAAGTTAGAATAAACACATGGTGATAGAGAGGTGGACTTTACAGAAAAGCCTTTGCCCAACAAGCTAATAGTTCATTCTTTCTGAACTCTTCTTTCTCTTTAGTCTTCACTCCATTTAGATTTGTCTCATGCTATATATTAATCTTTGAACCTCTGTGTTCTGATTGGCAAAATGGGGTTATAATAATTTATTTGACATAGTGTGAAGAAAGTAAGATGAAAACAGTGTAGCATAGAATATATCTTATGCTTTATAAGCAACATATAGAATTTATGAAACTATCACTGCTCCTGCTGAGGCTCTTGCTACTAATAGCATCTTGGTGTTAGAGGATGAGTTCTTTAAAAAGCTGTCTCTACAATGGAGTTTGATGATGATCATGGGGAGTGTCCTTGAAATCAATGCCCATGGAAGAAAAACGGAGTAAGGAGGGTTAGTAAAGGGAGAAGCCAAACTGCAAGATGCCCAGTTATAGCCTTAGCTGACCCCACAAGTAGTTCCAAAGTTAAAATGACTCTTCAGAATTTTTCTCTACTGGGCTTGTGTGGGCTTACATCTCCTGACTTTTATTCTTCTTACTTTTTCACTCTTTGGATTCACACCCACAGGACATGTGTGACCTTGTGGAAGAGAGGCTCTTTGAAGCTGAGATGATCCATGGAGGGGCTGACAGTGAAGGCAACCAGTCCTTTGATAAGGGATTTGGGTGTATGTCACTGTGTCCATTATACTGGCTTCCTGTTTCAGATGCCAAACTCTTCATATCCCTGACCCTCTCTCAAGATTTAGTAGAAAGGTCATTGATCAGACTGAGTAGCGAGAGCATTCTACCACTAGTTCTACACATTGGCTGAGAAAAAAATTTATTCTATTGACTTACTGTATTCTAGCCAGTGTCCCATTGTTTTATGGAAAGTGTACTATGTGATGATGATGGCAATATATATGTATACACACATCCTCTTTCTTAAAAAGATACCTTCTTATTGTGATAAAATCACATTATATAAAATTTATCATCTTAACCATTTTTAAGTTTATGGTAAAGTATCTGTTAAATATATTCACATTGTTGTGAAACATATCTCCAAGTGTTTTTCATATAAATGGAATCACACAGTATTTGTGTTGCAACTGTTTTATTTCACTTGGCACATTGTCTTAATGTTCATTTATGTTGCAGAATGTGACAAGATTTTCTTCATTTTTAAGGCTGAACAATATTTCATTGTACATAAAAACCATGTTTTGTTTATACCTTTGTTTGTTTATTCATCTATTGACAAATAGATATTTTTATAAACAAGTAAAAAGAGGTTCAGATTCTTTAAACTTTACCCTACAAATTCTTTAAACTTTACCCTAGGATAAGAAGTAAATAGGCAATTCAGACCAAGACTCAAACCTAGAAATTTGTTTTTTAACCCGGATTATTTTAACTAATCAATAACTAAGGAAATTTCACTCTCAAAATCCAAGTATATTAATGCAAAAAAAATGCCTTCACATAGCAATCATCTGTACAGCTTACTTTAAAAATGCTTTCTTGATATGACACCAATGCCTTGGTCAGGGTCTTAGAAAGAGATATTCAAAGAATCCTTATGTATATGTTCACATAAATTGACTTATTATAAAGTGCTGAGAACTTAAGTTTCTGTTCAGGGAGTTTATAGTTAAGGAATTATTACTTAAAATATTTTAAATGATACTATAGACATTCTGTTTCATAATGTACAAAATAGATTTTAAAAGATTACTATTATCAGGTATGACATTATACTCAACAAATATATGAAAAGGATACATTTTGGCACATGGTTACATGGATAAAACAAGCCTAAATTTAATTCAATATTTATTGTTTGATGTTAACATTTAAAAAAAAATTATAATTTTTGCCCTGGCTGGCGTAGCTCAGTGGATTGAGCACGGTCTGCAAACCAGTGCATTGCAGGTTCGATTCCCAGTCAGGGCATATGCCTGGGTTGCAGGCCACAGCCCCCAGCAACTGCACATTGCTGTCTCTCTCTCTTTCTTTCTCCCTCCCTTCCTTCTCTAAAAAATAAATAAATAAAATCTTAAAAGAAAAAATTTTATAATTTTAAGCATCCATACCATTTCAATCTAAAATTTGAAAATTCAATTAACAAGAAGATTGTTTAAAGGCTGTAATACTATAAAGCTTTGGTTCTTGAAGTTTGATCTTGGACCAGTATCATTAGTATCACTTATGAGTTTGTTAGAAATTCAAACTCTCAGTCACTATCTCAGATATAGTGAATCAGAAATACAGAGTGAGGAACCAGTCAGGCTGAAATTTAACAAACTTTCTTATTTCTTATTTGATGCATGTTATGTATGAGAACATTGAGAATCACTATCTGGATCATTTTAGACAGGAGTGATGTTGATGTACCTAGACATATGAAACTTGTGTGTGGTCACGGACTGAAGGAAAGTGAGGCTACTGACAAAAAACTGACTCCTGGCTGGGAAAAAATAAGAACATGTGTAAGGAATGATACAAAGTTTACTCACATTAGCCTTAAATGAGATGAGAAAAAACTTACCTTCTAAAAAAGAATCAAACTTAGAGAGAAATGCAAAAGCAAAAAAATATATATAATGTATAGACTTTTCCACAGTACCCAGGTCTACAAACACCTGGGGAGTATTTCAAAATACAAATGTCTAGACTTTACCAGCATTCTCCCTTTATAGTTTATTTAAAAGCCCAAAGATTTTCACTTTGGAAAAGTTCCCAAGTTGAGAGCTGTAAAACATGTGATGGCAGGGGAGTACCACTCTCCAGTGATTCCCAGTCTGGGCCTGGGAGGGAGGAAGAACTTGTTTTGTTTTGTTTTCTCACTCAGATAACTCTGATGTTTATTCTGGCTTAGGAATGGCTGCTTATTCCCACATCTCAATAATTTCTAAGTTAAGAAAAATTAGAAATTTTAGCAATTCCTCTTGTGTCTTTTGTTTTTGTTTTTCCAATAGTTATTCTTGAAACAGCTATGTCTTCAGTAACTGGACAACATGAGACTAAAATATAATAAACTTCTGATAAGCTTAAGAAATATTGATAAGCTTTGTCTGTTTCCCAATACAGTACTGTAGTAAAAGTAGAAGCAATAATTAAAATAATAGCTAAATATCATGGAGACCTCATTCCCAAGCAGTCTACTGCGAACTTTACTTTCTCATATATTCAAAGTAGATTGTCAAAGTTAAGTCTCCATCTATCACCATTTATCCCCCATATACCTTCTACTACCTCCGCTCTCCTTTCCCTTTGGTATTTACCATAATGCTGTCTGTGATTGTGAGGATATTTTCTTAATCTCTTCACCTTTTCACTCAGCTCTCCCAAACTCCCTCTTCCCTGATAGCTGTCAGTCTGTTGTTGTTTTTTATATATATATATATCTTTGAGTCTATTTCTACTTAGTTTGTAAGTTTATTGTTTTCATTAGACCTGTACTTGGAAATTATAAGGTATTGAAGGAAAAAATTAAAAACACACAAATAAGCAAAGCATATCCCATATTCGTGAATAGGAAAAATTAACATCATTAAAATGTACATACTACTCCAAGTACTCTATAAATTCAACACAATTCCTATCAAGATACCAATGGCATATTTAACAGAACTAGAACAAATATTCCAAAAATTTACAAGGGACCACGAAAGACCTCAAATAGTTCTAACAGTTTTGAGAAAGAATAACAAAGTTGGAGGAATCGCACTACTGATATCAAACTATACTTCAAAGCTATTATAATCAAAACAGTGTGGTATTGTCATAAAAGCAGATATATAGGTCATTGGAATGGAAGGTAGAGCCCAGACATAACCTAAACCTTTAAGGTCAACGAGCATTCCACAAAGAAGGAAAGATAATGTATTCAATATTCCACAATAAGGTAAAGACAGTCTATTCAATAAATGGCATGGGAATTTGGACAGATATATGAAAAAAATGAAATTAGGTCACATCTTACAGCATATATAAGAATAAACTAAAAATGGACTAAAGACTTAAATGCAAGACTCAAAACCATAAAAATTCTAGAAGAAAACATAGATGGTAAAATCTTGGACATTTTTTATAGAAATATTTGTCTTTGTTTCCACAGGCAGGGGGAACAGAAAAAAAATAAACAAATGGGGCTACATCGAACTAAAAACTTTTTGCACAACAAAGGAAACTGTCAACAAAATGAAAACACTGTACTTAATGAGAAAACATATAAGTCCTGTCCAGGAAGATCCAACCACTGTTAATATAATTGGAAGAGTTTGCACAATATTGATGTAACCTGGCAGCCAAGGAGAGTGGACTGGAATGCATATGTGTGAACAATGACAACTTCACTGTACTAGTCAGTGGGGGCAGTAAATGTTGTTGAGTGAGTATGTGTACTGTGTGGCTATCACATTCAAAATGACTGAGCAAGTAGAGCAATGAATCTGCATCAGATTTTGCATTAAACTTGAATATTCCTCTGTGGAAAATATTTGAATGATTCAGAAAGTCACAGCTATGGGCAACTGGTGATTGGCAGCTTCATCACAACAATGCACCTGCTTACACATCATATGTCATGCAGAGATTTTTGGCAAAATATCACATCACCCAGGTGACTCAGACCCCCCACAACCAAGATTTGGCACCCCGTGACTGCTGGCTTTTCCCAGAACTAAAATCACCTTCTAAAGGGACAAGATTTCAGACCTTCAATGAGATTCAGGAAAATATGATGGTGCAGTTGATAATGACTGGGACAACTGTGTGAGGTCCCAAGTTGCCTCCTTTGAAGGGGACTGAAATATTATTGTCCTATGTACATTGTTTCATGTATCTTGTATCTTCTTCAATAAATATTTTTATTTTTCATATTATATCACTGAATTTATTCTGGATGGACACTGTCATATTTGTCAATGATACATCTGATAAAATGTATAAAGAACTTATAAAACTCAACACCAAAAAAAACACACCCCAATTCAATTAAAAGATGGACAAAGGACCTGAATTAATACTTCTCCAGAGGACACACTCCAGATGGTCAATAGACTTGAAAAGATGATCAATGTCAATAATCATCAGAGAATTACAAATTTCAAATTAAAACCACAATGAAATATCACCTCACAGCTGTCAGAATGGCTGTCACCAATAAATCAACAAACAACAAATGTTGGCAAAGATGTGGAAAAAATGAAACCCTTGTGCACTGTTGGTGGGAATGTAGATTGTTACATCAACTATGGAAAATACTATGGGATTTTTTTCAAAAAAATTAAAAATAGAAACACCTCATTAACCAATGATTCCACTTCTGGGAATATATTTGAAGAAACCCAAAACACTAATCCCAAAATATATATGCACCCTATAGTTACTGCAGCATTACTTATAATAGCCAAGATTTGCTATTATATGCCTGAATGCCCATCAGTAGATATGTGGGTTAAAGAGCTGTGGTTCATTTACACAATAGAGTACTACTCCTCAGTAAAAATAGAATGAAATCATACCTTTTGTGAAAGCATGGATGAATATGGAGTGTGTTATGTTAAGAGGAATAAACCAGTTAATGAAAGGCTAATGCTATATGATTTCACTTACATGTAGACTCTCAAGTCTCCCTATGATATATTCACCTTTACTTACTCCATCAGTCTCACAGGGAAAATGTTAGAGGTTCAGATATTTTAAACAATATGCCCCACATTACTCAGTCTGAGAGTATAGGATTAAGAATGAGATCCCAAATTTCTGATTCCAGAGCTTTAGAATTTAAGAGCCATGTTATACCTATGAGTGAATTTTAGCTGATGTAAGATTCACCATTTTAAACTCTGTTAATCGAGTTTTAGGGGTAGTTTTGTTGTCATATTTTCAAGTAAAATCATCTGAAAATATTTACATTTTGATCCAAATTCATTGTATTCTATCTGTTTAATTTAAAAGCAGAGTGGAATTTTCTGTAGTTGCTAATGGCTTTGGAGTCAAATACCCATCAAGATATATGCGCATGCTCTAGTAAAGCAGTTTTTGGTACAAGCTTGTTTATGTGTGTGCGCATGTGTGTGTGTGTGTACATATATATATATTAACACAGGTATAAATACATGCAACATGCAATAAGTATGGATACCATGCAGAGAGGGTTTGATGACATTTGGGTAATATAATTAAGCTGCACAGATTTTCCAAGGCTATGGTTATTTAATAACTTTGTATTGTTAGTGATTCCATTTGAGGATGATTTTCCCCTCATTTTCTTATAGATTCAAAACAATTATTGATGAAAATAACATGTATATTGTTATAACATTATATATGTAATCTCCCCCACAATATGAAAAGGCAATGGAGATTAAATTTCATGAAATAATCTGGCACTAAAATTTTCCTCTGGGGTGATAACCTAGTCACTAAGAACAAAAAGGTCCACACTGTTACCTCTGTGTGCCAAGGAAAGCTCTGATCAATGTTTTACAATGTGCCATTATCATGTAACATTTCTTCTCAGTAGGTAATTAGCAAGTGATAATGAGAATCAAATCCAGTATTTCGCATATGCCCCTTAAAGCTATACTTTCCACAGGAGGAAAGAGTTAAGAAAAAGTTGCAAAATGGTTTTCTACATATTGCTTAACTACATAGGAAGGTAAATTCTTTTTAAAATCAGAAAGTTAGATGAATGTTAATGCATCAGAATCTGCAAGTAATTAGGCAATGCTACTGATCATTAAATGTGGATTGTCTATTTCATTTAGTGTGTTTGGTTGAACTAATTTTAAAGTAAGAGAGACTATTTTCATGTATTCCTGATCCTGAACAAATATCTTGGCTCATGTTTAAGTAATAACAAAAGTTAATAGGTATTAAAAACTGAGCTCCAGCTGAGTCTACTGGACAACACTCAGTGTAATATCTGGCATAATTCTGTGTTAGAGATCTATCTGTCTCAGAATGTCCTTCACCAGACTGCCAAGGCAAAGGACACGTCTAATTAAATATAACATGGTGGTTAAATTTCAAAGCTCTGGAATCAGGCGGTTGGGTTTTCATTCTGAGTCTTATATGCTCAAACTGGGTGATTTTTGACAAATTGCATAAACTATCTGAGCTTCTATTGTTTCACTTGAAAGGCTCATGGAGTGAATAAAAGTGGATCTTTCATAGGGAGATGTGAGAAGTATAGGGGAGAATAAAAGTAAAGTCCTTAGAATAGTGCTTGAGAATCAGGGCTCAATAATTTTTAGCTATTATCTTTATTATTACTTATACTTTTATTGTTGTTCAATTATGATTGTCCCAACTTTTCCATGGTTGCTCTCCCCTGCCCTGCCCCACACTGCTCGCTCAGCCAATCCCCCATACCTGCATTATCCATGTCCATGGGTCCTTTATACATTTTCCTTGGCTAAGCCCTCCCCTTTCTTTCCCCTACTCTCCCTCTCCCATCTCCTCACTAGCCACTGTCAGTTTGTTCCTTTTTCCATGTTTCTGGGTCTATTTTTGCTCATTTTTTTGTGTTTTGTTTTATTAGGTTGCACTTATAGGTGAAATCATATGGTATTTGTCCTTCACCACCTGGTTTATTTCACTTAGCAAAATACTCTCCAGTACCATCCTTGCTGTTGTAAAGGGTAGGAGTTTCTTCTTTCTTTTTTTTTTCTTCACAGTTTTATTGTTGTTCAAGTATAGTTTTCTGCTGTTTCCCCCTACTGCTCCCCCACCCCAGCCATCCCCACCTCCCTCCCCTGATTCCACCTTCCCTTGGTTTTGTCCATGTGTCCTTTATAGTTAGTTGTTCCTGAAAACCCTTACCTCCTTTCCCCCCATTGTCCCTTCCCACCTCCTCTTTCTTTCTGCTGTGCAGTATTCCTTTGTGTTAACATACCACAGTTTTTTGATCCACTCATCTACTGATGGACACTTAGGCCATTTCCAGCACTTGGCTATTGTACATAATGCTGCTATGAACATTAGGGTGCATAGGTTCTTTTGAATTGGTGTTTCAGGATTATTATTATCATCATTATTTTTATTAGCAAAGCTCTGCTTGTTAACCTAGATATTACCCAGGAAGATATGGAGCATTAAGCTGTTATCAACCACTAATAAAACCTAGAATAGGATATGAAATTAGATAACTTTCCACCTAACACAGAAAAATGTTTTATGAAATGGAACAGAGGGCAAGGTGGTTTTGAGAAAGCATAGTGGTAATAGGAAGACATGGAGGAATAACTCATTGCAACAAGAACTTTGCCTCAGAAAGGCAAGCTTAGCTGGGTCCTGGGAATTAAGCCCCTCATTATTGTATGATGACATTGTACTATCAGTAATATAGTCCATGAGAGGACCAATGTAATTTTTTTTAAAGAAAGAGAATTTAGGAATAAACTGAAATTATGCAGGAGAAAAATCCATTAATTAAATTCATATATATGGAATGATAGGCTTGAGCCACAGACTGTGTCAGAAGTGGCAAAGTCATGCTTTTGCTAAGTAACATTGTTGCTTAGACTTTTAACGTGTTTATTAAACAATCCCAATTTAACTTCTAGATTGATTTAAAAATGTGCATACATAAAATTTTATATATGTATGTGTATATGTGTATATATATGTATGTATATATATACACACACCTGAATTATACTATTCAGATATTACATTTATGCCCATTTTTTATAAGATTACACAGATTATGTAACCACATAACAGCTTTCTTCCCAACATTTTAAAGGCTTTTTAATCAAACAATTTCCTTCTAGACAACTCTTATTACCTGTATTATAACAGATTTTGATATACCCAATGAATTTCTAGATAAGAAAAAGCAAAGTGACCTTGTACAAGATTTTATAGTAAATCTGTGAAAGTTATGGCCCTATATTTCCCTTAATTGACCCACTATAATAATAATAAAGAGAAATAATTACCCATTTCAGCTGCTCTTAGATTGCTCACTATGAGTCTACAATTGTTACAGTAACTGGCTACTGAGAAAATGCCAAAGGCATTCACAGAAATCTAGAGTTCATCAAAAGGTTCTGCTTTATTAGTCTTTGCTGTTGAGTAAAATCATGCTTAATGAGAGTGGGAAGAGGACAGGGGGAAAACACCAGGAGGCAGGGCTTGTTTTGGATTAATTACAGAAAGAGTTGCTAAGAAGCACCAACATCTGCAAATTGCTTTCCTGGACCTACTCTTTAGCATTTATTTCCCCATTTTGAGAATTCACATTGCTATTTATTGCTTCAGTTGGTCAGTGAACATTTTAGAATACATGAGCTAATGATGACTGGTTTTACATTATCTTTGAGTCTGAGAGTAGCACATATCATTGTGATAAGACAGAACTGCTAATAAGAGATGTTAATTTCCATGAAAATACTGTTTTCTTATGTTGTATTAACAATTTCTGTTGCTTAGTGTATCCCCAGCACCTTTGACAAGATAAAATATGAACGTTTTTGAAAAAAGAATGCCAAGTTTATTTACTCATAGCCTTATGTGATTATTTTTTTGTAAGCTGGAGAGTAGAAGATGAATTTAGTTTTAAGAATAGTGAAAAGTCAGCCTGTTCTCTATTTCAGTGCCTTTGGTCATATTTTACTTATTTGTTTGTTTTGCTTTTTAGGTTCCTGTTAAAGGTGAGATCATATGGTATTTATCTTTCACTGCCTGGCTTATTTCACTTAGCATAATGCTTTCCAGTTGCATCCATGATGTTGCATGGGGTAGGAGCTCCTTCTTTCTTTCTGCTGCTTAGAATTCCATTGTGTAAATGTACCATAGTTTTTTGATCCATTCATTTACTGATGGGCATCTAGGTTGCTTCCAACACTTGGCTATTGTAAGTTGTGCTGCTATGAGCATCCGGTGCATAGGTTCTTTTGGGTTGGTGTTTCAGGGTGCTTAGGATATAATCCTAACAGTGGAATTGCTGGGTCAAAAGGCAGATTCATTTTTAGTTTTCTGAGAAAATTCCATACTGTTTTCCACAGTGTTTGTACCAGTCTGCATTCCCACCAACAGTGCACTAGGGTTCCCTTTTCTCCACAACCTCCCCAACACTTGTTTGTTGCTTTGTTTATGATGGCCATTCTGACCAGTGTGAAGTGGTATCTCATTGTGGTATTAATTTGCATCTCTCTGACAGTGATCAGAGGGAAGAGGGGAGGGAATTTCAGGGGAAGGCTTTACAGGAACAAGTATGAAGAACACATGGACAAAAACTATGTGGGGGTGGAAATGGGAGGGAGGTGAGGAGCGCTGGGGGGTAGGCTGGGATGGGAGTAAAAGACAGAAAACTGTACTTGAACAACAATTAAAATGATTTTAAAAAATAGTGAAAAGTCATCCAACAAATTCTTACAAATTTTATGATGTTTGATGTCACTCTTTGTGATGAGTGGTTTTGTGTTGTTCATCTAAAATATGGCATTGCAATGGGAAACACATACTCTGGCAATTTACAGGCCCATGAATAACTCCATATTATTAATTACCACTGTCAGAAACTGTTTTGTATTTGATTCTTGGCAATGGTTCTTGCTGAATAGATTCTTGGTAATAAGATCCTTGATTCTCTGGAAAGTTAGCCTGACAGATTAACCAACCTGTGATTTATCCAATCAAGGATACTTTCAGGAAGATTTGAGTGTTTCCCTCCCTTTCAATCACCGTAATGACTCCAGCCAGCCCAAGATTAAGACAGGCGTTTTTTTTTTCCTTTAAAATCTTAGAAGAAAAATCAAGCTATGCTTACTAACTCTTGTTTCACTGAGACAGTTTTCTAGAAATATAAAGTTGTGAAAAAATTAGTTTTATAACCATAGATGTCCACTATTATCATTCTTTTTGAAAATGGGAAGTTAACTAAGAAATTGTATTAGTTTTCTCTTCTTGCTGTAACAAATTTTCACAGACAGTGGATTTCAACAACATAAGTTTATTATAATTCTCAAGTCTCCCTAGAATTAAATAAAGGTGTATGCCTTCCAGAGGCTCTAGGGAAGAATCTGTTTCCTTACCTATTTCACCTTCTAGAGGCTACAGTATCCCTTGGCTAGTGGTCTTTTTCCAGCATCAAATCAGCAATCACCAGTCAAGTCCTTTTTATAATGCATCATTCAGACACTGATTCTCCTGTATCCCTCAGTCACTTATAAGAATCCTTGTAAGTAGATGGGGACACACATGGGTAATCAAAGAGAATCTCCACATATCAAGGTCATCTGCAACCTTAATTCCCCCTTTGCTACATACCATAACATATTCACAGATTCAGGGATTAGGATGTGGATACATTTGGGGAAACATTATTCTGCTGATTTTATGATATAAATCAATTTTCCAGAATTTATATTGGAAAGAATGTAACTATTTTTATTGTAGTTATATGTTTTATCTTATTTTGTTTTCTAAACCAAGAGATAAAAGCCTATTGAGAAGATCATGCTTTATTGGTCTTCTATGATGATCTAAGCCAGTGATTCTTAAATTTTAGCATGCGTCAGAGTCATTTGGAGGCTTGTTAAACACAGATCCAGACTTCACTTCAGAATATGCAATCCAGTAGGTCAGGGAGGGCACCTGAGAATGTGTTTTATTATGTTTTAAAAGTACAAAGATCGAGTCTGGCAATTTACTATTTTATGTTCTTATAGATTGTGTAAGTTCAAAATTATTTACCACTTAAATGACCTCTACCCAACTACTAGAATTAGATTTCTGAAAGACATAAAGAAAAGAAATAACCTATAGGAAAATAAATGTAGCAGAAAATATTAATAAAAAGGATATATATATAATTCACTGAAACAAAATATATCAAGACAATAAAAAGCATTTACATAGTATATATTTAGTTACTATAATATGTTTATGCATACTAAGTTTCAAAATTTGTCATTTTTAAACATTTCTGAATTTGGGATTAATATTTCAATTGTTATTTTTCAAGTGGGAGTTTTATAGCACTCTTTTGTCTGCACATTGCATCAAAACTTGCAGAATAATTGTAACTAGACTGAAAGAAAATCCAGACATAGAGTGGGAACACTCAAAAAATGTTGCCATGCCAAAACTCACTGCAGAAAGGATAATGTGTAGACACACACACACACACACACACACACACACACACACAGTTGAAGAGTTTCAGAAGAACTGGACAACAAATGTGAAAATATTTTAATAGCACTTTAACCAATCTACCTATATTTTATTGTAAACAAAAGTATAACATGGTTATGGCCAAATAATCTCAATAAACATAAAATAAAGTGATAAGAAAATTTAACATAGTTTCACTAACAGCATTTTTCCTTCTTAGTGTTACATAAATAATGTTTCTTATTATTGATGACATTCTAATTTCAGTGTAATAATATGTGTTCTTTACTATTATTGTCTCTGGGAAACCTATCACCCCAACACCATATTGGAAGAGTACTTATAGTGCCACATATTTAACACACGGTGAGTTGTGACTCAAGTAAGCCAATTAGAATAACACCTTCCTTTCACCACTGGAATGCCACTCATGGTACACCTGTCCTCAACACAAAGGAGTAGTGATGCAAGTCAGTCACACAGAATAGTTAAACCATTGGTTGTGATTTCTTTCTAGGTGTACTGGGAATGAATTGAGATTAACTAGATCATTTCCCAAGACATGACATATTGGCATTAGAAGAGTTTATTCTCCTAAAATCAAGAGCAGTTTGAATAATTTTTGCTGGAATTGATTAAAACTATCTTCTTTAAACACAGGAGGCATACAGTGAGAACAAGAATTAAAGAAATGTGTACAAAAACATTTATGAAAATGGAGAAAAACAATAGTTCATGTAAGCATTGAGGTCCTAGATCTTGCCATGCCTGAAGAAGTTACGACCGAGCCCCTGGCTGATTTCATGGTTAATTTCAAATATAATTTAATGTCCTTTGTTGAATTAAAAATATTGTAGTGTTTTAGTTGAAAGCATATTAATTTATAGCTAAGTTAAAATTGAATTGGTCTTTTATAATATTGGTTTCTCTTTTTCAGAAATGCAGTATTTGAATTTTCCTCTTATTCCTAATTGTTTTGCTTTGTACTTAGGTATTTTCTTCCTATGAATTGCTACCAGGGTCAGATCTAAACTTGGAAATACATAATTGTGTATTAAAATTGATATATATTGCTCAAGAAAAAATCAAACTTATTATACTCAAAAGACCAAAAAACAACTAATGTATCACAAAATCAAGAAATACAACTTTTTCCATTAACTACCTAACAATTTTATAATACATTTCCCCTGCAATTTTGATAAGTATTTTTGATCACCTCTTCATACAATGCCAATTTTGCAATTTCTTAGAGAGAAGAAAATACCAATTGACATTTCCTTATCATGCCAATTTAAGTTAACTCTTATTGTTGATAGTTTTAACAATAAGTAGAGGTGAACTAAATTCTTCACTTACTATTTGTCAGTTTTATGGCTTGGAATTTTCCTACAACAGATTTTGGCCCCAAACATTTCAAGCCTTGTTTCTCCTCCACTAAACCACATACTTCCAAAATAGAGTACTAGTAGGGTAGAAGTTTTTCTGGAAGCTATTCTTATACCAGAGTACATAGCAATAATTTTAAACAGAGACATGGCTGCAATTCATATGACTAGATCCTAAGAAACTCAAACAAAATTTGTCCTTAGTCCAACTGTCCCTTAGCCAGGTTCTAAAATGCACCTGCTCATACCAATCAGAAAAGGTGGGTGGTGAAGAGGAAGTAGAAATCGAGACACTGTCATCAACCAACTGAGTAAAAGTATCCAATTTTTACAATTTTAACAAAAATATGTAACTATGCAAAAACATTGTGGAGATCCATCCTAAGACAGTGAAATGAGACCACACAACTAAGAGTCCTGAAATTCAAATTTCATTACCTCCTCAGTAAATTTTTCTCTAGGTCTTACATCATAATTTTTAAGTATCTTATCTTTCATTTTAAATGGCTATACATACATAGTCATTACATTAATTTTATAAGAACCTATCTTACTCCTGTATTGTCTATTATATTAATAGCTATGATAGAATCACATTGTTGGGTTGGTTCTCTTTTTTTAAGTATATTTTATTGATTATGCTATTACAGTTGTCCCATTTTTTCTTCCTTTTATTCCTCTCTGCCCTGCACCCGCCCTCCCACCAGCATTCCCCACCCTTAGTTCGTGTCCATGGATTGTTTATACAAGTTCTTCAGCTTCTCCATTTTCTATACTATTCTTAATCTCCTCCTGCTTATTTTGTACTTATCATTTATGCTTCTTATTCCCAGTATCTTTTCCCCCTCTCTCTCCTTCTCCCTCCCAACTGATAACCTTCCATGTGATCTACATTTCTGTGATTCTGTTCGTGTTCTACTTGTTTGCTTAGTTTGTTTTTGTTTTTTTTTTCAGTTGTCGATAGTTGTGATTTGTTGTGATTTTACTGTTCATAATTTTGATCTTCTATACTTAGATGAGTCCCTTTAACATTTCATATAAAAGAGATTGATGATGATGAACTCCTTTAACTTTTCCTTATCTGGGAAGCACTTTATCTGCCCTTCCATTCTAAATGAAAACCTTGCTGGATAGAGCAATCTTGGATGTAGGTCCTTGCCTTTCATGATTTGGAATACTTCTTTCCAGCCCCTTCTTGCCTGCAAGGTCTCTTTTGAGAAATTAGCTAATAGCCTTACGGGAATTTCTTTGTAGATAATGGTCTCCTTTTCTCTGATTGCTTTTCTCTCCTTATCTTTAATCTTGGGTAATGTAATTATGATGTACCTTGGTTCATGCATCCTTGGGCCCAACTTCTTTGGGACTCTCTGACCTTCCTGGACTTTCTGGAAGTCTATTTCCTTTGCCAGACTGGGAAAGTTCTCCATTATTTTTTCAAATAAGTTTTCAGTTTCTTCTTTTTTTTTATTTAAATGAATGTTCAAGTACAGTTTTCTCCCCCTTACTCCCAATCAAGACCTCCCCCCCCCCCTGTTTTCAGTTTCTTGATCTTCCTCTTCTCCTCCTGGCACCCTTATGATTGGGGTGCTGGAATGCTTAAAGTTGTCCTGGAGGTTCCTAAGCCTCTTCTCATTTTTTTTTTTAATTCTTGTATCTTTATTCTGTTCAGGTTGGATGTTTATTTCTTCCTTCTGCTCCAAATTATTGATTTGAGTCCTGGTTTTTTTGGCTTCACTGTTGGGTTTCCTGTATATTTTTCTTTATTTCACTTTGCATAGCCTTCACTCTTTCCTCTATTTTGTGACCACACTCAAGCACTTCTGTGAGCTTCCTGATTAGTGTTTTGAACTCAGCATCTAATAGATTGGCTACCTCCTCTTCCCTTAGTTGTTTTTATGGAGTTTTGACCTGTTCTTTCATTTGGGCAGTATTTTTTTTGTCTTGGCATGCCTGTTACATTGTAAGGGGTGGAGACTTAAGTATTCACCAGGGCAAGGCAACCCACATGGCTGTCTTGTGGTCACTGCTATGTAGTGCTGTCTGTTGGGGAGGAGTCAGAGAGGAAACAATGGCACTTGATTGGCCGGCTTTCAGTTGTTGGGTTAATTCTCACTTGATAGTGGTATATTTCTTTATTGCACCTATTTCTATATAGTAGCAGCTTGAATTTTGTCTCATGTCTGTAACCACAAAGTTTGCACCAGATTGTTGGTAGTTCACAGGCCACATGGGAGTGGTAGCTTCAGTTGAGCTCTTGTGGCCTCTTCATTTCAGCATTTTCTTTTTTGTTTTAAATTCAGTAAATTCCTATTATTGGGGTAATTATTGTATGATTATAATTATTTTTCTATTTCTTTCTTTTTCACTCCCAAAATGCACAGAGATAAATGATGAACACAGAAGTTACTTCCTTCCTCTCTGAGGTGATTTGGTGGATAGAGGAGCTTCTTCTCTTTAGCAGATTTTTCTAGCACTTATCCAGCACCCCAGGCTGCCTAGAGAATACTCTAGTCTGCTTCTCTCCAAATTTGAGAGCTATATTGAGCATTGTTAATGCTGTGCCTAGTTCCCTGAGGATGCTTTTAATAGATTCCACACATCTATTCTTAGTTTATTTGTGCTTTGTTTCTAATGGCTTTGTAATGGGTTACAATATTTTTCCTGTGAAACTCAATCAGTAGCTATTTCTTTGGAAAAACCAAGTTTCAACTTTTAGACTAAAGTGCCCCCCTTTTTATCCTTGCTAAACCCCAAACCAGTGAATACAATTACTTTTTCAGACCTACTTGCTCTTATCTATTTCTGAGAATGGATGGATGTATCCACTTTTTGTTCCACACACATTTGCCTTGGTCCACACATTCTTGTTTACATATTTCTTTGTTTTGTGACCAACATCAGTGCCTGAAACATATGAAATTTATGCTAATACCTAGGGGCTCACGGACTAAATTTTTCTCCTTTTCTCTTTTCTGTTTGCTGGTACTCTTACTTTGATAAATCAGAAGACTACCCTTGGAGAGTCCAGAAAGATGAAAGTAGCTGAGAGTTTATTTATACCCTTTGAGACAACTCATTGGCAGAGATGGACTGGTGAAGGAATATAAATGCTCAATTCCATTGTCTAAAGGTGGGAAAACTGAGATATAATTTATAGTCAGGGCTCCTTTTGTGGGCTAGCCTGAAGACTGGCACTGGAATCAGTGGGAATCATACTCTTGCTTAGATTCTCTTTCTTTGTCTCCCTTCTCCCACTCTCTTACTGGTTTCTTCTGGAAGGACTTTTCCTTAGTCAGTAACTTGCACATTAATCCCCACTTCATGGTTTGCTTTTAGGGAACTTGAAGTTAAGACAGTGGTATTTTAGAAAATTAATTAGCATTCTGCCCTTAATCAAATACAGAATCCACTATTTCTTTCTCTGGCTGCCATTTTCAAATTTTGTATCCTAGTGTTGCATTTACTTCCATTTTTGTTGTTGTGGATAAGACATGTGTGTGCGCACACACACACACAACAACTACTCCAAAGCCAGGACAAAAAAGTAAGATGTGGGTATGGATTATGTCCAGTTAGTTTCCTGTTTTTAACTCAACTTTGAGCACAGTGTCTTAAAATGAGTATCAAGAAATTTTAGGAATCAATAAATGCAATCTTTTTATATTATTAATTATGTGAATATACATATAGTTATGAAGGGAGGGCAGTCTTCCTGGGGGATTTTTAACTTATTTTCTTTCTATTTGTGTCCATTAACTATCTATCTCTATATCAATCAATATATCCATATTTTTGCATCATTAATGCAGTAGGCTGTTGGGGTTGTATGATGTACACCTCTCAAGTTATAGAATGAAAGGACTAATTGACTTGAGGACATGTTATTTTTTTCCTGTTCTTTTAGTCTGCTAAATAAGCAATCAATATTACCAATACTCACTTGGTTCACCAGTTTAGCTAGCTGAAATTGGCAGCTTGGTTTACCACACTGTTATGAGAGTAAAAAGCCTTCATTCAGTCAGCGCTATACCTTCTATCAAACTTCTCTTCATGGCATATATGTTTACCCTACATATAAAAAAAAAACCCTCATATTTTGGTACTTTATTTTTTCCTTATTCGTAGTGTATTTTCTTTTCTTTTTTATTTATTGTTTAGGCTGTTCTAGTTATTCCCACTTTTCTCCCTTTCCCCTCCCTCATTCAGCTCCTCTTCCTCCCAGCCCAAGGCAGTCCCCACATTGTAGTCTTGTCCTTGGATTGTACATAAATATTCTGTTGTTAATCTCTTCATCTTTCATCCCATCCCCTACCCTTCTTTCAGTACTTTCTAAAGTGAGCAGTTAATAAATGACAAGTGGGAAAGAAAGGTTGAAGTAACTGTGTTAAAGAAAAATCTGAAGTGCACTTTATTTTGCAGTGACAGTAAAATAAGTTATTTATTTTGAGTACATACTGTTCAGGGGAAAATATGTGCTAGGAAATGGAAAATGAGGAAGGGTATAACAGAAATTTTGATGGCTTCTTCTCAGGAGTAACTTGAACTGCAGTTAAGTGGTTTCTGACTTTTTTTCTCTTAATTTCTGACATCTATCTTCAGATGTATCACATTCTAATAAGCAGGCACAAATTTGGATTGTCATTCCCATTCATTTTTTCTCAAACTACTTATTTCATGTCTCATTTTAATGAACATGAAAGTATCTCTCCCTCATTTTCAATAAGCCTTGACCTCAAACCTCTTCCATAATTTAGAAGAAAATTTCTGTTTTGTTATAATTTGTCCATTATTTTTAATTTTCACAAAAATTAAACAAAACAAAAAAATGGCTTTCATTAAACCCTAGAAAATTTAAAGACTGTTCTGTCTTCAGAAGAAAATTCAGTGCTTGTTCTATCAGGAAGGGATGATCAATGTTTTTTGCCAGTTTTATATTGGGAGTATTGATAATTAAAATAAGAAGATTGGCCATATATTTTCTTGCTTTTTTAAGCAAAATCTCTATTATAAGAACATCTATAAAGTTACAATTATAAAAGTAAATTAAAACATCTGTTCATTACTTTCTAAAAATATGAATAAAGTCTACTTAGAAGTAACAGTACTCTTCTAGAAAAATAATTGTGCCAAGTGTTGCTCAAGTTTCATTAGTCATCAAAGAAATGCAAGAAAAACTTATAATGAAATACCACTACACACCCAATGGAATGACTGCAACTTAAGATACTGTTAGTACCAAGATTACCAAAAATATGGAGAAACTGCACTTCAGTACATTTCTGGGTCAGCATAAAATGGTACAGCCTTTATGGAAAACTGTTTGTTAGAGTATTAAAAAGTCAACCTATGACTCACTAATTCTATTGCTGAGATAAATAAAAATATCAATCACAAAACATCTTTTACAAGAATGTACATAGAAACCTTACTCAAAATAGCTCTAAACTGGGACACAGAATAAATGTCTGTTATGAAGAAATTAAAAGTAAAATAAAGGTCAAAACTACAGATGCAATATTCAACAGCACTTTTGGATCTCAAAACACATGATGAGTAAAGCAAGATTGAAGCAAAAACATACATACTGAGTGATTCCATTTATGTGAAGTAGTGGAATAGCCAAGACTAGTGGTTGATGATAATCTACCCACTTATCTTGGAAAGGTATTGACTGAAAATTGTCATTAAAAACCTTTAGGGATGATTGAAAAGTCCTCTATCTTGAGCCAGAGAATGGTTACACCGGTATTTAAATTTGTAAAAAATCAAAATTTTTGCATAGTTAAAATCTTAACTTTGTAATATATTTAAAATATACTTTAATTTAAAAAATGGAGATTAAAAAGAAGGGAAAGAAGAATTAAAACAATTATGTATAGGTGCTGTGCTATTCTTTCATTATTATTTATTAATCACAGTATTATTTTCTATATGAACAACTAAACTATAAACCTACTTGCTCCATACTGTGTTATCTATTTAACTCTTGCAGGAGTCCAGTGAAATATATGTTTTATTTCTAACATATGAAGACATTATGTATCAGATGCATTAATTTATTTGACCAATGGATTTAAAGCAAATGGAAAAACCAGTATTCAATCTAAATCTACAGTTATTAAATAATTGTTTTTTTCATTGTAATCATAAATTACCTAATTAAGTCTTAAAAGTCAAATTGCAAATAGATAAGAAGAATATAAAAGAGGTTGTAAAAGACATAAATGTAAGAGTAAACACAAAAGAGGATAAGTCAACACAAGGGCTGAGAAAATGAAAAATATATAATCAACATTAAAACTATTATTAAAAAAAGAAATCCACTGCTCATTGTGAGAGATGGAAATATGAAAAAATACAATTTACAACATTCAAGTAAATAGTTTATAGCAGAGGACACCAGAAAGAAGACACCGAGGGAAGACACAGGAGCAGTGTGATGGAGCACAGAAGCCTCAGTGCAGGCTGCAACCCACTTCTTTGTGATTGTTAGTAGGTCGTTTAACCTTCACCTTATTTTTTTTCCTGCATATAAAAAAATTCTAATAATGACTTTCATCATAAAATTGTGGGGAGGATTAATTAGGTAATGTTCTCAGCTGCTTTGAAGATTAAAAGCCTCAAATAAGTGCTAAGTATAGCACAAAACCAAAGAGGTACAATCAGAAAATACACAAGTCAGAGATGAAAGGAGAAAAATAGGCTTCTGAAAAAGATGAAAGTTAAATTTTGAAAATCTGTGGCAGGGGGACAGTTTGGAAAAAAATTTGATGAGTTTGAAAAGATTTAACTTCAAGTCAAAACATACATGAAACCAAATACATTTAAAATGATGCTGATATGGTCTAATTTGTTAAAAATATGATATTCTGAAAACTTACATCAACATATTTGTGCTGCAACAGAAACTGTGAATATTTTCTTCTCAAGGTTGCAGGATGTGCTTTATCTATCATATCTGTCACAGCCAAGCTGTCTCCTTTCATTTTTGTCAAATCTGCTTTCAGGTGTCACATGCCTATCCAGTGTGAGCCCTTGGTTCTCAGATTCTTCTTATCCCTATCACCTACTCTCAATGTGTGAGAGTCACAAAGCCAACCTGAAATAAGATGAATGGGACTCACTGACCACAAAGGTCTTCAGTGAACTGTGAAACAGGGAAATGTGCCAGTCTCTAGAAAGAAAAGAGTGGATGGACTAAGATATTCTATAGCCAGTTACTGTGACGAGTTAGACTGTGTAATTTCCTCAAACCAAATGAAAATTTCAGAGAAAAAATGTAACTTAATCAGATAGACTAGTTTTTTTTTTTAAGCATTGGTTTTGCATGAAGGATTTCATTTAAATATGCATTTGGAATAGAACCAAAATATTTATCAGGAGCTACCATATGAACCACAGGTACTATGTGAGTTTGAAATAGAATCAGAATTTTGGGCATTTAACAGTAGATACCACATGAACACTGACCAGTCAGAAGATATGCTGGCAAAAATCAATTGGATTGGTCCATGTCCAGTAGATATTTATTCTGAGTAGACCAGTGGTAAGCAAAACAGTGAAGTTGGCTTAGTTCAATCTCAGGACCTCTTTCTTTTCCCCTTTAATGATCGTTTCTGCTAGGCTTCACATACCTGGTCCCTTGACCTGTGTTCTGCTGCCTTTAAGTTTCCCACTAGCCTTTCATGTTCACTCACCATGTCATCTTTCTGACCTTGACTCTATGATCTACATTATCTTTTAGCATCTATGTCATCAAAATTCCAATTCTTTTGTTTTGAAATAACTTTTTAGGAAAACTGTGATCTGATAAACTAATTCACACTAAGGTATTGTAAAAATGTAATATATTGGTAAGCTATTCCTCTCATGACCCATAACAAACTTCTTTCTAAGAGCTGAAATGCGACTGAAATACTTTGAAATAATTCAATTTTATTCTTCTATAAAATCAACAGCAAAAAAGAAACTTTTGTTACTTTTTAGCAGGTACTTTGAGGATAGTAGATTAACCTAGAATCCTTCAAATCAAACATTTTTTATCTGTGTCTTTCACCTTAAGGTGAGCTCTAAAACAAATATAAAAACATAATTTCCTCAAATCCAATGCTTAGGCTGCCTTTTCATGATTCTTTCTTTCTTTGACCCTCTCTGCACCTCTCTTGAAATTCACTCTGTAGTTATTTATATACTTTCTTATCCTCCCTTCTAAACTACGAATGATAAATCACACCTGGTTTATCTTTGTATACCATGGTAATGACTACAATACATGTTTCATATTAGGTAGCTGATACTATATTACTAATACAACAATAGGCAACTAACAGTTTTTTTTAACATTTGAATAATACAATGAATGCAGGATGAATGGGTGAAGCAAATTTGGCCATTACTTAGGAAACTATCTTTTGATGTTGCCAAAGACAAATTAAAATGTCAAATTATCTCCCAAATCACAATTCTGAACATTATCACTTCCCAGCTCAAACACCTTATAAGACTCCCATTGCATGTAAAAACTCAAATTTCCCAGATAGCAATAAGAAAGAATTCCAGGGAGGCATTTTAGGCAAACCAGATTTGGGCCAGTTCATCAGCGTGCCGTTACATTTCTCATCCTCTGCTGTATTGTGAGTGTAGTCACCACACTCTCCCTCCACATTTATGATGTTTAATAGCCCTCTTGTGAAACATTTTTCTTTCTCTCTCAATGAACCTTTTACATGTATTTCTTATTATTTGTTGTTTATTTCTACTGAGTCCCAGAGTTATTTCATGTCCATCTCTGTATTCTCTATTTCTTTCAGAGCAGTACCTGTGACGTGGCCTCTCCGGAGGTATCACGGTGGACCCATCTCAGTAATGTGGATCAGCAAACTTCATGGAACTAAAAAGAAAGGTCCGAGACCTGCCGTGTATGAACAACTGCATAACCACCCTGGGTCAACAGTCACCTAAAGGTACTCCAAAGCTAAGAACCTGGTGAGCCTATAGTAAATTTGGAGAAGTATGTCATGAATTACTATTTGTGGATGAGAAAATTTTAGATGTCTTCAAAAGCTGACTAAAAAATCTGAAGGAAATGTTTGAAGAAAAGTTTTGGCATAACTGTGCCAAGAGATTCTGTTTATGGTTATAATAAATAGAAACAGCCACTCAATTAGTATATTTATCTGAACTGTTTATTTCCTCCTAGAAGGAAATGACACTTAATTAATTTGGCTGAACAAGATTCCTAACTGTGAATTCTCAACTATACTGCTAATGGGGTCACTTACAAGACCAACAAGGAATACAAAAGTTACAGAAGGGAGGAATGGGAAAACTGTGTATACTAAGAACCTTAAAATTAGAAGCAATTTTTATAACATTATTATCTTGTTTTAAATGCATTATTAGAAACACCTTCCTGGAGGAAAGGGATTCAAAGGGAATTGGATTAAATGAAAGAAGCTACTTGAGATTCTATTGGTTTGAATGGAACCTGCTAACTCCTGGTGTCTCTGGCCCCATCCCTCATTCTCCTGCTAGCAGGTGCAAAGTGGGTCACTTTTGAATCTTATCCTTTATATCTCATGTAAAATGAAATAGTTTGGTTGATAATATTATATAAAGGAAAAAAATACCTTCTAGTCATGTTCAGGAGCTATAGAAATCATTCTTTTTATCTGAATATAACATTTTAGAAAGCTTCAGAAAAATGCTTTCAACAGGGGTAGCAAATGCCTTCCTTTGATGTTAGATCAGAGGCAACCAAATTTAGTGGTCAAATTCCTACAGTATCTGGATAAACTTTAATATTTAAGGGCACTAAATACAAATGCTGGTAAATTCCATTGACTAATTTATGCTGGATCTGCACTTTAGGGCTTTTCTGCTAGGAACTTGGGTCAACTATATGTTTAAATCAAACTTGTGATTAAATAGGCTTTGTAAAGTACATACATAATCATAGAATGACATTAACTTCTTAGCATCACCAGATATTTTCTTCTTGACACGGTTTTAGGTCTGTGCCAGATAAATATATTTGTTTGGCATCAGCGAAGAATTCATGACATTTGAGTAAAGTCTGATCTGTAGTACAATATAAAAGCCAGAGGACTGTTTGTATAAAGGGAAGCGATGGGGCTGCATCAACAGACAAAAAAGCAAGCGCCTTGCATATCTTACACATATCAACTGAGGCAACAAATAATAACACACTTATCTATTATGTTGTTAAGTGTTGTTGCTTTTCATTCTCTTTTCAGAGAAGCAAATTAAAGACTTAAGATGCATATAGAAATAACCAAAAGAAAAAAGAGGCCCTGAAGAGCATAAAAGGGTCCAAAATGGAAGAAAACATTTTCAAGAGAGATTTTTATTTGTTTGTTTTTTTGTTTGTTTTAGGAGAATGAAAGAGGTCAATCACAACTTCAACTGAAGTTTATTCGGTGCTTGGAAATTCTAACAATCTAGACAAAAGTTGGGACATACTGCAAACCTAAAGCTTCTTTAAAAAACAAACTTTAGAAAGTAGAAGGGAGAGAGAGAAAAACATCCATTTGTTGTTCTACCCATTCATGCACTCATTGGTTGATTCCTATATGTGCCCCAGTCAGTGATTGAATCCCAAACCATGGCATATTGGAATGATGTTCCAACCAACTGAGCCACCTAGCCAGGGAAACCTAAGGCTACTTTCTTTCTATACTGCTTAGTTCTAAATAATCTCCTTACTACAGTGCAGATCTCACCTGAATTTAGTGTTTTCATCCCCCATACAGTCACATTAGAAGAAAAAAACTATGATTTGGCAAGTATTTGCTATGTATAGTTATGTTTGATTTTGAAATCACATATAACTCACATCACCGGGATCCAATTGACTAAAAAATAATAAACACATATCTTGAATTTTATGATGAGATTTTTCCTTTATATTAAATTTATTGAGGTGATACTGGTTAAGGAAATTATATAGGTTTCAGGTGCATAATTCTACAATACATCATCTGTACACTGTACCACCAATGCATGTAAGTGGCAATTAGTATTCATTAAAAATTAAATAATAAAAGTGACATCAGGGGAATGGTGGCATGAGAGATGCCCTTGGCCTCTCCCTGTGAAGTTTCAACAATTTGAACAACAATAATTGAGTGAAAGATTCCTTGCTCAATTCACAAACACACCTGAGAGGTCTGCAAATTGATACATCTAAAGGTAGGCAAGGGGGAACAAATCAGGGAGGTGAGAAGACAGAAATGTTGAGATGAGCCACAGATGCAGCCCTATGGCTTCATGCTCATGGTGAAGCTCAACAGACAGAGGGGCAAAATCATGTTGAAGTTAGCACTCTATTCAGCTAAGGGGAGCAAACAGATTCAATGGGCATTTCTGCTGGAGTGAACACTAGGAGCCACGGCTGAGCCCAGTGACATGGGCAGAAACACGGCATAGAGTTACAGCCACAGTTGTCTTAGTGGTGGGCATTCCAGACAGAGAAACAAAACCATGGATCCCAGCTGCCCCTTAGCCTCTCACAACTGGCCTCCCTCCTCCCTTGATGTTGGTTGCAGAGCACAATATCTGCAAACCTGAGAACTGGTACTACAGAATCACTTTTTGCCTAAGCAAAAGGCACACTCTACTGTTCTCAGGATCAGGAGAATGGGGGTAATCTGCAGAGGTCTGAGGTCACAATTACTGAGAGGGTAAAGCAACTTAGAAGATGGCCTGGTTATCTCAGCCAACACCACCTCCATGCATCTTGGCTACACTGATGGCAGTGTCTGGTTATACTGGACAGCACTGGGAATTCACAGATTTGAAGCCCTATTGCTCACAGCATTTGTCTGCAGAGTTGGTCCCCTGGTACTCAGCTGACTGGATCACATAGGAGGTACCTGCCTTCCTGATTTTCACCATACTATGAAGATTTGAAAAGCCAGAAAGCTGAGATAGATAGATAGATAGATAGATAGATAGATAGATAGATGATTGATAGATAGATAGATAGAGTTGTGATTCAGTGCTACCTACTAGAAAATAACAGAAAGACTTCTTTGTATTAATGTACTGGAGAAGTACCACTCATGCATAGATGTTTAGACAGGGAAAGAATCCATCAAATACCATGAATAGGTAGCAAAGCAGTTAAGAAAGAAAAAATATCTCCAGAAAACAAATTTAGACAGAGAAATATGTGACTTAAAAAAACAGAAAATTCAAGATTGCCATTCTGAAAAAAACTAAGCAAAAAGGAATAAAATATTGATAGGCAGAATAATGAGCTAAGAAAACAAATCAATAAACCAAAGGAGTATTTTACCAGAATAAAACATTGAAAGATTGAAAGATTGAAACATTACAAAGAACCAAACAGATGTTCTGGAGATAAACAACTCAATAAAAGAGGTCAAGAATGCTCTGGCAAGCATGTGACATAGAGCAGAACCGATGGAGGAAAGAATTCATGATATCAGAGAGAAATCTAGAAATGATGCAGAAGGAAGAAGAGACTTGAGCATAAAGGGATAAAAACTAAAAAAATTCTATGAAAACTATGTGACTCCATCAGAAAGAGCAATATAAAAATAATAGGCATACCAAAAGAAGACAGGAGGGAGAAGAGGACAGAGAGCCTATTCAAACAAATAGTTAATGAGAACTTCCGAAACCTATGGAAAGAGCTAGATCCTGGAATCCAAGGAGCAAACAGAATATGTAAAATTCTCCATCTGAAAAGGCCCTTTTCAATGCACATTAGATTAAAACTGTCAAAAATTAACAACAGAGAAATAATGCTTAAAGTAGCCAAGGAAAATATAAAAGTAACCTGTAAAGGAAAGTCCATTAGGTTATCATTAAACTTCTCAGCAGAAATTCTACAACCTAGAAGAGTGGAAATAAATATTCAAACTATTGAAAGAGAGAAATTACGGGCCAGGAATAATATATACAGCATTTTTTTTCTTTAGATATGAAGAAGAAATGGGGACTTTTCCAGACATACAGAAGGCAAGGGAATTTATCCCCAGAAGACCTCTACTGCAGGAAACACTCAAGGGGGCTATTCTACCTGAAACACAGAACGTAAGGTCACAAATCTACAAGTAAAATCACCAAAGAACTTACAGCATAAAACAGGGATAATTTGTGATGACAAAAACATAAAAGAGGAAGGGTAAATGCCAGAAATTGCAAAGTAAGATGGAGATCAGGAGCAGTCAAAAGGAAAAGAACTGTTGTATAAATGAAACTTTCTTTTTCGTAAGCAATGGTAACCAAACACAAAAAACCCTCAAAACTGAGACACATAACTTTAGAAAAATAAGAAACAGAGGAAAGAAGTATAAAATATCACCATCAACCCCCCACCAAAAAAAAAAAACAAACAAAGCAAAAGAACCAATGGAGGCACAGAGCCACCAGAAAACAAAAGATAAAATAACTATAAGAAATCCTCATATATTAATAATTACCCTAAAGGTAAATGGACTGAATTCATTAATCAAAAGACACAAAGTAACAGACTGAATCAAATAAAACCCATCCATGTGCTGCCTTCAGGAGACACATCTAAGCTACAAAGACAAAAATAGACTCAAAGGAAAAGGGTGGGAAATAATTCTCCTAGCAAATAGCATCCACAGAAAAGCAAGGTGTAGCCATACTGATATCTGACAAAATAGATATCAAGATAACAAATGTAAGAGAGACAAAGGTGGATATTTGATAGCAATAAAGGTGATACTACATTAAGAAGATGTAACAGTTAATAATATATACACCCAGTCAAGGAACACTGAAATATATAAAGCAACTAACAGAACTAAAGGGAGAAACTTAACAAAAACAGACATATTTGGGGACCTATGTACTCCACTGACATCTTTTAGACAGATCATCAAAACAGAAAATCAATAAACTGATAGCCTTAAATGACACATTAGACTAAAAAGACACAGTTAATACCTACAGAGACTTTCACTCCAGAATATCAGATTATACATTCTTCTCCAGGGCAAATGGAATATTCTCAAGAATAGACCACATGTTGAGTCACAAAACTAGCCTCACCAAACTCAGGGTTGAAATTATACCAAGAATATTCTCTGACCACAATGCTTTGAAATTAGAAATCAACTGTAAAAAGGAAGTACTGAAACTTACAAATATGTAGAGATGAAACAACACACTACTAAAAATTTACTTGGTCAAAGAAGAAATAAAAGGTGAGATCAGAACATATGTAGAGACAAATGAGAGCAATAATACCATCTATGAAAACTTCTGGGATACAGTGAAAGCAGCAATGAGAAGGAAGTACATATCATTGCAGGGCTGTCTGAAGAAACAAGAGAAATTCCAAATAAAGAGCTTAGTAGTACTAGAAAAAGAAAGACAAAAGCAACCCAAAGTCAGCAAAGATAGGAAATAATAAAGTTTGGAGCAGAATTGAATGAAGCAGAGAACAAAAAGACTAAATCAAAAATTAATTTAATAAGGTGCTGGTTCTTTGGAAAGATTAATACAATTAGCAAATCCTTACCTAGATTCACTAGGGAAAAAAGATAAAAGACATGTAAATAAAATCATAAATGAAAGAGGAGAAGTAATCATGGACATCACAGATATACAAAGTATCATACTGGAATACTGTGAAAGTATTCCAGTATGATACAAAATTCAGTAACTTGAAAGAAATGCATAAGTTCCTAGAAATATACAACCCTCGTAGACTGAATCATAAAGAATTGGAAAATCTAAAAAGACCCATAAAAATGAGGAAATTGAAACAGCCATCAAAAACCTCCCCAAAAGTAGAAATCCAGGACCAGATGGCTTCACTAGTGAATTATACCAAACAGTTAAAGAGGATTTGATACTCATTTGATACTCATCCTTCTCAAACTCTTCTAAAAATTTAAAGAGGAAATAGTTCCTAGCACAATTATGAGGCCAACATAATTCTGATACCAAAACCTGGCAAAGATAACACAGAAAAAGAAAACTACAGACCAATACGTTAGATAAATACAGATGCAAAAGTCCTAAACCAAATACTTGAAAATCAAATTCAATAATACATTAGAAAAATAATACATGACAACCAAGTGGAGTTCTTTCCAGGGTTACAAGGATGTTTGAACATATGCAAATCAATCAGTATAATATGCCACATTAACAAAGCAAAATACAAACATCATATGATATAACCAATAGATGCAGATAAAGCATTTGATAAAACACAAATACCATTTATTATAAAACAATCAATAAAATGGGTATAGAGTGAAAGTACTTCAACAACATGGTGGTGAAAAACTGACAGCTTTTCCTCTAAAATCAGGAACTAGACAAAGATGTCCACTCTCACCATTCTTACTCAACATAGTTCTAGAAGTCTTAGTCAGAGCAATCGGGCAAAAGAAAAAAATATATAATACATCTAAATTGGGAAGGAAATAAAAGTGTCACTTTTTGCAAATGACCTGATTTTTTATATAGAAAAACCTGAAGATTCCACCAATACCTATTAGAAACAATCAACAAATAAAGTAAAATTGCAGAATACAAAATCAATGTACAAAAACCCATGGCTTTCCTATGTATAAACAGTGATATTTCAGAAAAAGAAATGAAATAAACACCTTTTTTACAAAATAATGAAATACTTGAGAAAAAAACAAAGAATATGAAAGGCTTATACACCAAAAACTATGAAACATTATTAAAAGAGGTTGAAAAGATACAATGAAATGGAAAGATATCCCATTTTTATGTATTGAAAGAATCAATATAATAAAGATGCTCATATTATCCAAAGGCATATACAGATTTAATACAATTCTCCTAAAAATCAAATGTCATTTCTTAAAGAAATATAAAAAAACCCAGATTTGTATGGAACCACAAAATACCCCAAATAGTCAAAGACATCCTGAGAAAAAAGAACAAAGCCAGGGGTATCATACTCCCTGACTTCAAATTACACTACAGAGCTATGGTAATCAAAAGCATCATGGCTTTGGCAGAAAAACAGATGCACAGACCAATGAAACAGAATTGAAAGCCCAGAAAGAAAAACACATGTATATGGGCAAATAATAGTTGACAAAGGAGCCCAGCACACACAATAAAGCCTCTACAATAAATGGTACTAGGAAAATTTGGAAGCCCCATGTAAAAGAATTAAACTAGCTTACAGCTTGTCCACATACAAAAAATAATTCAAAGTGGATCGAAGACCTAAATAGGATATCTGAAACAAAAAATTACATAGAAGAAAACATAGATACTATATGGACCTTGGTCATAGAGAACATTTTATGAATTTGACATTAAAGGCAAGGGAAGTAAAGGCAAAAATAAACACATGGGACTGTATCAAACCAAAAAGCTTCTATACAGCAAAAGAAACTAACAACAAAACAAAAAGGCAACCTACCAAACTGGAGAATATATTTGCAAACATGTCTGACAAGGGGTTGATATATAAAATATATAAAGAACTCATACAACTCAACGCCAAACAAGCAATTTAATTAAAATTGGACATCGGACCCAAACAGACACCTCTCCTAAGAAGACATACAAATGATATATATATATATGATGTTGAACTTCACTAGCTATTAGAAAAATGCAAATTAAAACTATAATGAGATACCACCTCACACTTGTTAGAATGGTTATTATCAACAAGGCAAGAAATAACAAGTGTTGGAGACATTGTGGAGAAAAGGAAATCCTTATTCACTGCCTATGGGAATGTAGACTGGGACAGCCACTATGAAAAACAGTCTGGCAGTTTCTCAAAAAATTAAGAATAGAGTTAACATATGATGCAACAATCTCTTTCCTGGGTATCTACCTGAGAAGCTCTAAAACATTTATTCGCAAAGATATATGAGATCTGTCCACAAAATAACAAGCCTTGTAATATGAAAAATAAGATATTTGCTAAAGAAGATACAAGAAACATTGTACATAGGACAATGATGCCTCAGTTCCCTTCAAAGGAGGAACCTTGGGATGTCACACAGTTCTTCTAGTTGCCATTAGCCACCTCATTGTATTTTCCTGAATCTCATCAAGGGTATGAAATCTCTTCTCTTTCAAAGGTGATTTTAGTTTTGGGAAAAGCCTGAAGTTGCAGGGCACCATATCTGGGCTGTAGAGGGGCTGCCACCTAGGGGATTTGATATCCTGCCGAAAGAACTCTGCAGGAGATGTGATGTGTGAGAGTGGGCACATGGTCATAATGAAGCTGCCAATCATCAGTTGCCCATAGCTATGGCCTTCTGAATCATCTGAATAGTTTCCAGGAAAGAATGTTCAAACTTAACACAAAATTTGATATAGATTTGTTGCTCTACTCACTCATTTGTTTTAAATGTGATGGCCACACAGTACACATACTCATTCAACAGCATCTATGACCCCCACTGATTAGTACAGTGAAGCTGTCATTGTTCACACATGTGCATTCCAGTCCACTCTTCTTAGCTGCCAGATTACATCAATGTCACGCAAACCATTCTCCTCTGGACAGATCTTGTATGCACCCCTTTGTTTATTGCTGCATTATTCATGGTGGCCAGGATATGAAGGCAATCAAAGTGTCCTTTGACAGAGGATTGGATAAAGAAGATGTGATACATATATACAATAGAATAATACTCATCCATATGAAAGATGAAATACTGCCATATGCAAAAACAAGGATGGACCTTGAGAATATTTTGCTAAGTGAAGTAAGTCAGACAGAAAAGCTAAGAACTGTATGATTTCACTCACTTGTGGGATATAAACTGAAACTCATAGAGTATAATAGTTATAAGAGGGAAGGGAGTGGGAGAGTAGTTAAGGTTAAAGGGGTCCAAATACATGGTGATATAAGATGATTTGCATTTGGTTGGTGGGCATACAGTGCAATACACAGATCATGTTTCATAGAAATGTACACTTGAACACTGTATGATCTTACTAACCAATATCACCCCAATAAATACAATAATAAATAAATAAATAAATATAAATAAAATCACTAGGTAGTATTTAGTTCTAATTTAAACAAATTCTTTTTCAAGTGCATCTGTCTCTAAGGCATTCCTAGAGAAGTAAAATGTCCTTGAATAAAGCATAGACACTGTCAGGTATTGTTCTATAATAATATATTCAAAATTCTTTTGTAATACTAAGTACCTTTTTAAACAAAATCATTGATTTTTTTCCAGTTAATTCTATTTTATGGTTGTAACATATGCCTCTTAATTTTTTTTTTTTCTTTTTGGCCCTGACTGGTGTGGTTCAGTGGGTTGGGCATGGTCCTGTGAAGTGAGGGGTTGCTGGTTCGATTCCTGGTCAGTTACGTGCCTGAGTTGCAGGTTTGGTCACACTGGGTTGTATATGAGAGGCAACTGATTGATGTTTCTCTCTGTCTCCTTCCCTTCTTCTCTGTCTAAAAATAAATAAATAAAATATGTTTTAAAATGTCCTTTTTGGAAAATTAGATATGTGGTTTCTAATTTTATCCTTCTGTAAAAAAATGTCATTTGAGTATTCTCATGCCATTTCTTCTTGGCTGTGGAAGGAGTAGTTCCTGGAAGAGAATTTGCTGTATCAAAAATATATACATTTTCAGATAGGTATTACAAATTTCCTTTGAAAATGTTTATCCCTCATCCAGACACATGACTGATAATATTACAGCCTCCCCATGTCTGGTGAAAGGTGTGCCTAGAAAAGCATGTAAGCCTAAACGTAGAAAAGCATCTAAGCCTAAACCTAGAAAAGCATGTAAGCCTTCCCATTTTACCCTTACCAGACCTAGTGGAATTGTCCACCCACAAATGATCTGCTGAGTTAGGGAGTTAAATAAATTGGGTTCTAGTTCGGCCATTTTACACTCAGCACTCCTCCTTCGCTCTGTCCAGCCTCATATATCAATCTCATTCCCCATGTACGTGCCAGTCTTTTCCATGAGGAAATTGAATCCCTTTATTTAAGAGTGTTATATTCACCTTTTAATTTTTTCAGGTCATAGGAAAATGCTTTGAAAATTCTAAATATTCAGCAAATGTTTGCTGTGTGAAAATTAGCCATAGAAAACATATCCTAATGCATATACATACACTGCTATATGTTGGTATACATATAGACATATAAATTGATATAAAAGTTTATGTGTTTATATAAATATTTATATAATATTTAATGTAATACTAAAATGATATTTCTTTTCTGAGTCACAGGGTGACTCTTTTAAGCAGATTCAGTGTTTCAGATTTCAGAAGCCTGAGCAGAAATGACATCTTTGTTTTACAGGATTCTCTATGTATTTGCAAAGATAACCAATGCCACTATCTGCAAAGGAGACAAAGTTAGTCAAAAGAAAATGAAAAACTGAAGAATGTTTCATTAAATGAAATACAATAGATCAAAATAAACTCACTGGAAGTGTAATGCAACTAGTTCATGCCAAACACCCTGCATGTCTGGATGGAACCCTACAGTGATTTTCTGCCATCATCTTCTGGGCTTGCTCAGAGTAGAGCTGTGATTTTTCTAGCATTACTGCTGATGGTTGACAGCTAATCCTAATGGAAAACCAGTGCCACATTCACTAATCCTAACTGAGAAGCTAAACCACTTTCACGTTCAATCTGAAAATCCAAAATCAGATGAGTTTTTTAAAGCATGATGCCCCACACTAAATTCCATCCCAGTGAATACAAGATTGTGTATGTTTATCTGCGAACATAAATATTTCAAACCACTTGCTGTAAGAATGTCATTGAAGTCACTTTCCCCTCCAAGTTATAAAAAAGATAGTCATTTTTACAATTCTATTTAAAAGCCTCACAAAATTTGTCACAGGCTATGAAATAAATGGCAATTTTTCTTTATCATAGATTAACCATTTTATTCTATTTTTTCTTAAATTTTTAGATTAAATTGTGAGCTTTAAAATGCATAGAATACATATGAATTCATACATTGTTTTCAAAATTTTATTTTTGGAACAACCTAGTGTAAGAAACCAATAGCTAATTCATATAATTACTAATAAATATTATTCTTGAGTAAAATTTGTGCCTTATGCACACATTAGAAAGGGTTTTCTCATACATATCTTTCAGTAATCCATGAATACAGATTACTAGAACATATTTTAGCACTGCAGAGGAGATCACCTACACTACCAGAGCCTTGAGCCGGTGGTGTAGCGTAGTGGAAATGACTCATGCTGATCATGCGCTGATTGTTAAGTCTTCAAGAATTTTACCAGGTAGTTGGTGGCATTTTGGTAGCTTAAAATGGGCCATATTTAGAGTGTTTAGACCCAGGAAAATCCCAAAGAGTATAGCCATACTCCACCCCCCAATCTGTAGCATTTTAAATATTCACCAGAACATCGTTGGTTTGAACTATATTCTATGATCCTTGTTATTAACAAAACTCTGTAATTCCATTACCTCTCCTTTTTTTTTTTTTAGGTACAAAATGGAAACCATGAAAATCTGTTTATAAAATGCTGACTAAGAATTAATAAGTAGTGGAGTTAAGATTAAAATACAAGATTATTTACTAAAAATAGTCATTCCACTACACTTTTACTTTTTACACTAATGAAGACTATGTTTTATAGGTACTGGGCTACTACTGGATGGAGGCTATGGTTTAAAATGTGTTCCTGCTGTCATGAATCTTTTGCTTTTTAACCACAAATAATATATATGTATATATATATTTGCATATATGTATATACATGTACTTTTTGTTTGTCAATTATACCTCAATAAACCTAGAAAAATGCCTAATGTCTATTCACATATTTACCACACTATATTTCTATTCTCCAACCTATGAACTTATGTGCCATTTATGTAATTTCCTTTTTCAGCTTATTTTTATTTCTACTTTGACACAGTATTTAGCTTTTAATACAAAAGAGGCAGAGCCCAGAACTACAACAACTATTCTAGAACACACGTTGATTCTCAGTGGTGCTTTTCTGGTTCTCCTAGTTACTTATTTCTGTATTTAATCACCAGTCTTGCATACCTCAGGGTCATGTGTCAGGGCACATTTTCAAGAACAACCTCATAATTCTCCTTTCTCACCAATGATAAAGATGACAGTGGTTATGATTTATTGAGCATTTGCTATATACCAGTGCAGAGGTTTACAACAGGCCTCCCTCAAATTGCCACTTTGCTATGTGAATTATTTTGAGCTGAAGGCAATTGAGACCCTGCAGGCTCACAAGAAACAAGGTAACCTCTTCCATATAGAACATAAATTAAGGGCTTTGTGCATAATGAGTCAGCACTAGAAATAACTTTTTCTAACCTGTTTATAGGGCAGGGTAAACTACTAATTACTGAACACCTGCTCTTCTTATGGTCTTGCAATGACCTTCGACTCCTCTAAAGCCCCCGGGCATTTTGCTCAGAATGCCCTATTTACCTTATTTCAAGTTTCCACCCCTGAGGTCCTCATGTTATGAATCTCTTAGTATAAATGTCTTCATACTTTCTACTTTATATTATACAGAAACACAATTAGATAGAAATAATAAAAATACTCCAAATAATTTTTAGTCAATATTTGATTAAGAATATAAAATCTTGGCTAAACTAGGTTTGTAGAGGACCACTCTGTGTGGATTTGGAGATTGTAGACCTGAGAGAGCAAGCCCTGAAATGGGCTAGTAAGTTTCCCTGGAAAACCAGGTAATGCAGGTGGCAGATACGATCCAACTCTAACACTGAGTTCCCATGGGAATCAGGCCTAAAATGTACATTGTATCCTTTGAAGCTTGCTCTGCTTTGTTTTGTTAGCCCTGGTGACATAAACCAGATTTTTAAGTTCAAGGCATAAGGAGTAAACTCCTTATCTCATAAAACATGTCTTAAACACCCTCTGGCATCAGCATGACTAACAGACCCTGACCTATGACAGATCTCTGTGCTCCTTCAGCTGTTATTGATAGATAATATCTGCTTTTTTATTATAGCCTTTTTGACATTGATTGGTGAACTATGCATGTATGCTGTATACACCTACACATACCATTCCCAATAAAAGCCATTTGGGAGAAGGGCTCAGGGCATTCTCCACTAAAGGTAATTGCCACCCCCTTTCCTTCAGGAACAGCAAGATTGTGTCCAGGACTATCTACTTCTCATCCATGGTGGACAGGAGGCTTCTGTGTGCCAGAGTTCCTCCCACAAAGGTTACATAGTCCAGGTATAACTTTCTAGGGTTTAGTTTCAAAACTCATTTGTAAAATGAAAAATTAAAATAGATTATATAAGTTTTTTGACAGAAAAAAGAATCCATGATTCTTTAATCAACTGGATATTTAGAATGCCCTGCATATATTTTCAACATTTATATATTTTGGATGCTTTGTTAATGATGCTTCTGGGTGTACTGAGCCATTGTTAGCAAGGAAGATATTTGTTTAGGTGTGCATGCAATGTTAGAAGTCTATGAAAATCACATTATAATGCAAATATACCCTCTTCCATCAGAGATTATTTAGGAAAAACATGAATTTGTTGCAAGGTTTTCTCAGAGTCATCATCCTGAATTTCAGCAATAGGTTTAGAAGATACTCCTAATTCAATTCCAAAATGAGAAACTTTTATCAAGTGGTAAAGATAAACTCTGACCTCATACTTTTTATAAGAACTGGAATCATGGCTCAGGTGCGGCTAACTGGATAGAATACTCATTGAAATCTCAGGAGCAGCATAACACAGGAAATGTTGAATTCAATTGAGGTATATTTTTAGCAAGAAAAGGCTAAAATTATGCATTATAAATATGTAGCATTGTTTCTTCCTAACATCATCTATAGATTAAGTGCAATCTTAATCAAAATCCCAACAAGTTATTTTGTGAATATTTGCAAATAGATCCTGAAGTTTATATAGAGAGGCAAAAGATCTAGAATAGCCAACACAATGCTGAAGGTGAACAAAGTTGGAGGTATGACATTACTGACCGAGATTTGTTATAAGGCTACAGTAATCAAGGGAGTGTGGTGTTGGCAAAGGAAAAGACAAATAGATCTATGGAACAGATTAGAGAACATAAATCAGAACACTAATAAATATACAGAACATTGACAAATATAATCAATGTATCTTTAACAAAGGAGCAAACACAATGTGATAAAGATAGTTTTTACAAAAAATGGTGGTAGAAAATCTGGAAATACACATGAGTCTAGACACAGACCTTATCCCCTTTACAAAATTTAACTCAAAATGGATTGTTGACTTAAATGTAAAGTACAAAAATATAAAACTCTGTTGTGTAGCTCTCAGCATTGATAGTGATTCTCTATAAGCTAGAAATGCATGGACGCATTCACCTGGGCTCACAGGGAACTCCCACAGAAACCAGTCTTGTGGATAGACTGGCCCTTGTGTTTCTTACTATGGTTGCAAGATGCTTTCAGCAATAACTATCAGAGAACTTTGGGGAAAAAAAACAGACAAGATTTATTACTCACGCTTCCTGGAGAGTACATCATGGAACACCCAAGGCCACACAGTTGATGTAAGGAGGAAAAGAGAGAGAGAGAGAGAAGCGAGGAGAGAAAGACAGAGACCTAGAGACAGAGAAAGAGCAAAAGAGAGAGACAGCTCACAAGTGCATGAGAACACAGACCTGGGGTTCTGCTTCTATCAGGGTAAAGTGTGGGGGCCTAGGGTTTTGTGGGTTCATTCTTTATTGGTGAAATTAAAATATAAGAATGGAATTAAAGCACACAAAAGGCAAAAACAAGTGCCCAAATGGTCAGTTATCTAAGTTAATCAGAGATCACTAAAGCAAAGAAAACTTCAGGGGTGGGTTTGGGTTCTACCTAGTCCTATATTTGGTAATGTGTTTATACTACACAGCTGTCTTTAAAGTGGATGCTTTGACAATCAAAATTTCATGCCAGGCACTTGCACTATAAACAAACAAATAAACCAAAAACAAATCAAAAATCATAAAACAAACAAAACCAAAAATATCCTCTCAAATGCTTACATTACAAATTGCTACAGTGTAACATAGGAGAAAACTTAGATGACCTTGGGTGTGGCAATGACTTTTTACATACAATGCTAAAAGTACATTCCATGAAAGAACTAATTGATAAGCTAGACTTAATTAAAAAAAAAAAAAAAAAAACTTCTGCTCTGTGAAAGACACTGTCAATACAATGAGAAGATAGGCCGCCCATGGACGGGGAAAAACACTGACAATGCCAAATGCTGGCAAAAATGTGGAGTGGGGTGGTATCTCATTGTGGTTTTAATTTGCAATTCTCTTATGGCTAGTGATGGTGAGCATCCTTTCATATTCCTCTGGGTCCTCTATATGTCCTTGGGGAAATGTCTGTTCTCATCCTTTACCCATTTTTTAATTGGGTTGTTTGTCTGCCTGGCATTGAGTTGTATGAATTCTTTATACATTTTGGAGATCAAACCCTTGTCTGAGGTATCATTGGCAAATATGTTTTCCCATATGGTTGGTTTCTTTTTATTTTGATGATATTTTCTTTAGCCATGCAGAAGCTTTTTAATTTTATGTAGTGCCATTTGTTTATTCTTTCCTTTATTTACCTTGCCTTAGAGGATGCATTGGTGGGCAATCATTAACAAATCAACAAAGAAACAAAAAGTGCTGGAGAGGATGCAAAGTAAAGGGAACCCTAGTGCACTGTTGGTGGGAGTGCAGGCTGGTGCAGCCACTGTGGAAAATAGCATGAAATTTCCTCAAAAAACTAAAAATGGAACTGCCTTTTGACCCGGCAATTCCAGTGCTGGGATTATACCCTAAGAATCTTAAAACACCAATTAAAAAGAATTTGTGCACCCCAATGTTCATATCAGCACAATTTACAATAGCCAAGTGCTGGAAATAGCCTAAGTGCCCATCAGTAAATAAGTGGATCAAAAAACTGGTATAGTTATACAATGGAATACTATGCAGCAGAAAGAAAGAAGAAACTCTTACCTTTTAGGACAGCATGGTTGGAACTGGAGAGTATTATGCTAAGTGGAATAAGCCAGGCAGTAAAAGACAAATACCATATGATCTCACCTATAAGTGGAGCTTAATGAACAGAACCAACAAAGCATCAAATAGAACCAGAGGTATGGAAACAAGGAATAGTCTTACAGGGACCAGAGAGGAAGAAGGGGGGAGTATAAATGACCCACACACAGGGACAGTGGGAGGAGGGCAGGGAGTGAGGGTGGGGCAGGGGAGAACAGCAGAGGAAAATTGAGACAACTCTAACAGAACAGCAACAAAAAAAAGAATATAGAGTAGAAGGAATTCTCATTTATTGCTTGTGGGAATGCAAAATGGTACCATCATTTTTGAAGACAGTACAGTTATTTCTTATAAAACTAAACATGTTCTTACCATTCAATTCAGCAATGACATTCCTTGGCATTTACCTGAGGGATTTAAAATCTTATGTCCATGCAAAAAAAACTTCATGCAATGTGTATAGCAGCCTCATTTATAATTACTAAGATGGCCTTCAGTAAGTGAGTGGATCAATACATGCGGACAATGAAATATTATTCAGCATTAAAAAGAAATGAACTATCAAGCCATGAAAAGGCATGAAGGAAAATGGGAAAAAAAGTGTAAAGGCTCTGAAGTTAATATCATGCCAAAGTTCAACAGCTATATGCCATAAATGGTAAGGTTGTTTCTGTAACGTGGCATCAAGGTGATATTAAATAGTATAATATGTATAGACTTGAGGATAATCTCAAATTTGGATATATATTAAGAATTAGGAGATATGTTTTTTAAAGATTTAATTAATTGATTGACTTTTAGAGAGGGGAAGAGAGGGAGAAAGAAAAGGAGGGAAACATCAGTATGTGCTTGCCTCTCCCACTGTGGATCTGGCCTGCAACCCAGGCATGTGCCCTAGACCGGGAATCTAACTTCTTACTCTTTGGTTCTCAGGCCGGCATTCAATCCACTGAGCCACACAAACCAGAGCTGTTTGTAAACATGATAGGAAAATGTATACTGATTTTCCAAGGTGTGATTTTTTTAAAGTATGAAACCCAAATTTTGAGAGTAAAAAAAAAGTTATCAGGAACTCTTTGCCACTCTACCAGCTATCTGTGTTATGGAAAAGCATTTTAAGTCCATTTGAAACTTTTCAAGATTTTTTAATTATTTCAAATTTAATCTCCAATTTAATGATGAAATAACAATCTTATCAAAAATATAGGGATGATGACAGGTGTAAACATAAATATGTCTTGGACATAAGATCAAATTTTGCCCCTGCCACCCTTCCCAGAATAACTCAAAGTAGGCAGCCCACTCAGCGTACATGCTGTGTGCCATCATCCACTGCGGCCCAGGCCCAGAACGCTGGCATTGTGGATGTGCCACTGATGGGCTTTGGGTTCTGAGCAGCCCAGACTGACTCTTTTTCTTTTCTTTAAGAACAAATCTATATATTTTAAGAGTTACATTATATTCATTTTGATTTATCCTTTATTTACCTATTTACTTATTAGCTTCCCTCTTTTCCCTCTACCCCACCCCCACAATTTTTCTTAGTAATTGCTATAACACTACCTATCCAATTGCAATGTTTTTTAAGAAGAAAGAAAAGTTATTAACATACTGTCATACTGTTGTTTCCATAGAAACAAACATTGTCAACTGGCAATAGTTGGTCATGTATTTGCTTATAAACTAACTTCTCTAAATCCTCATAATTTTGGCTTAGGATACTTGCCTATCATCAAGAGGAGCACTTTCTATACTCTGGGTGATCAGATCTTGTAATGAGATGAAACAGCTCATGCAAACCTTCAAAGAGGTTGGTGCCCTTCTACCAGAGCAAATGTATTAGTAGAGTTGCTATGAGCTCAACACATACACATATTTAAAATATGTGGTTATTTGGATAAAGATGCCAGAAATTCTTTATAAACTAAAATGTGTTAAATACTGTACTTACTTTAGTTAAGAAGGAAAATACATCGAGTATAACAATATTTTTAAATGACCTGTGGGACAAGCATGATAATTATTTCAAAGCTGAGGATGCAGAAGTGATCTAAGATATGTGGTCATTGCCTTGGTAGAGCTGTTAAGTATACAACATAACTATCATATGTTATTTTACCAAGGAAATGGCCTGAATGATATTTTTAATTGTAATATTATTTATAAAAAGTTATATTTTTATTTCAAGTAATATTGATTTAATTAGTGAGTTATCTCTTCAGATTAATACACATATTGCACAAAGGTATGCAAATACAATTAAAGATTAGCTCAGTGAAAAGTTCTCATGAAAGATTTCTAGAGTGCTAACAGTAAAGCTATTTATGTATTTACTATGCCTAATATTGATTCTTCAAAGTAATATTTTATACCTATGTTCTTAACTGTTTCTTCATAAAAATATTATTTGAATTCAAATATAACTTCACTTTTAACAAAAAGGTTGATAAGTTAATGTTTACTAGAGACATAGTGGCTAACTTTCATATCATTATTTATAGCTTAAGAAAAAAAGAGGTTAAGGCTTTTTAAAAGACTCATTTGTAACTGCACATTTCTTGCCATTAACTTGATGACTATATTACTCTTTCTCCAAGGGAGGGCTATATATATAAAATTCTCTCTTTCTCTATCTTTGGTATTTCTCATCAAAAGTTTTGAAACTGTTATTTTTTTTTGCCAAAACATTTATATTTTAAATAAGTAGGTACATTTTTCTTCTATAACAAGACAGAATTGAAAGTGATTGTTTTAGTTATCTGCTCAGTAAGTAGATATAGTCATACTGTTATTTCACAATCTCTAGATTAATAGAAGCTTACATTCATAATAGACATTTTAAAATATTTTATTTTAAATCTCATCATTAAATGTATGCAATTATATCTGCTTGTCATTTATACTGTGCTTATTGTCACATAAGCAAAAAATCAAACAGAAGTGTTCCTCACATTCAATATTAATTTAGTTTTATAAAGGGGAATTGTTGCTTTCAAGTTTTAGTGTACATCATAATCAACTGGGACGCTAGTTTAAAAAACAAGTTTTAGCAGACCACCAGCAGAGAGCTAATTCATCAGATCTTAAGTGAGACAAAGTTGTGCATTTGGCCAAGCGCTTCATGTTGTTTGGATGAATATAGTTTCTAGAGCACAGGTGACAAAATAAGATTCAAACAACAGAGCACGATGTTTAGAACACAAAGAGCAGACAAAAATTTATTTGTATTCTCTAATATCTCTTCCAGTTATGGTCTTTTAATTTAAAAAAGCCAGAAGATCTCAATTATCTTTGAAGATCCTCAATGCTCATAAATTATCTCTTCTCATCGCCCCCTCCCATTTATCTACTTCACTCTGTTTCCAGTGAGGTAATTACATTACAATGGGGAACCATTATCAGCACCATTATGTTTGGCATCTCAATTCAAGAGTGATTTTCAAATGAAATAACAGGCTTGATTGGAGGATGTACCCTAAATCTTGTATTTGATTTTGGGCCTCATATGTCTGAGCAGGCCATACTCTTGAGTGGCAATTTTATATCCTGCTCTGTAGAATACAGAGACATTGACTTCTCCATCTCTCTGTGTCTCCTGATCCTCAGTAAATAGATTACAGTCCGCAGGCAGAGAAACCCTCAATTCTGCTTCTGCTTGCACTCTGGCAGCTACTTGCTTGGGCTTATCTCTTTCTTATAGAATTTTTGCCAAAAGTAGCAGGAGTCAGAATTCTATGATTTTTGATCATCTTTCCCAACAGCTACAAGTTCAAGGGTGTTTGCTGTAACTCCAAATAATTACAAGTTATATAGTTCACCAAATGTTTTCCTCAGGACAAGTGTCACAAGCTAATCATTATACAGTATATCCTTCCTTCTGTTTGCTCTCCACATGCTAGGACAATGCGACATATTTTTAATTTTTATTAACGCATGCCCTTCTTTCAGGTACCAGTTCCTGTATTAGTATTCAGGCTATATTGGTGGAACAAAAGACCCCACATTTAGTGGCTTAAATGACATGGGGGGTTACCTTGTACAAACAGTACAGAAGTAAATTTTCCAGGACTAGCAGAAAGGATGTGCTCCAAGAAAACATTTAGATCTCTTTCCTCTTGCTCTGTCATCTCTAAGTGTTCTGTCCTTGATCACGTCATCAATCTTGCTAGCATCCATTTCTACTTTTCAGACCAGAAGAAAGTGAATAAGGAAATTCAGCCTTGGTGGTTTATATTCAAGGTGATAACCAGAGACATTGAAATTAAAGACAAACTGACAGTAACCAGAGGGGAGGTGGGAGGGAATAATGGGGGGAAAGGGAAGAAGAATTTTCAAGAACATCTATAAAGGACACATGGACAAAACCAAAGGGGGATAGGATCAAGGGTGGGAAGTGGGGATGGCTGGGGTGGTAGGGAGTGGTGGGAGGAAGATGGGGACAACTGTACTTGAACGACAATAAAAAATGTAATAAATAAGGCTAAGAGCTATATCTTATTGGATTATCATGTTGTAACTAAAACTTGAGAGTTCTGTTATTAAAGGGGTACATAAGTACCAGATAACAATTAGCATTCACTGCTGCAAAATAAAAACCATGAGTGATAATGAGGAAATTGAATGAAAAATACTATTTGCAATGCAAATGTTAGGTTTTTTCAATTTTTACTATCTAGTGTTACTAAACTACTCTTTTCAGATCCACTTTCATTGGCAATATTCCTGCCATAGAAACTACAGTTTGTTTTTAGCATTTCCTGTACTATCATGCAGAAGGCCTTCTGAACAGTTTTCTAGATTTCTAATGACTGTCCCACCACCACTTGTCTATCTTCATTGCTGAAATATTTTACTAAGCTGTTAGTAACACTCATGCATTCCTCACTTTATGTTTTTAATCATGAATTTTTTTCCTTAATATCTCCACTCATTCATCTTCATCATTCAAAATCTCATTTGAAATTTGCCTTCCCCACAAAGTACTTGATTAATCCTGAATAATTTGACATTTCTTGTGTCATCAGTTTTTACTCTGTTAATTTGCACTTATGGTGTTACCTTTAATAACTAACACATTTCACATTTATATGCCACCTTCCAGCTAGACTGTAAACTTTGCAAGGACAGAAATAAAAAGCTTTTTTTGAATATACCAACACTTGGAAGAAAGGATGTTGATGTTTCTTGCTGAAAAAGCATCCTTTCTATGAGAACACAAATTTTTTAAAGAAAGCTTAGTGTTTGCAGATGAGAATGTCCTTCCTATATTTACCATTTAATAAGCTGTGAGATCTCAGTCAGGCAATCTTTGCAGAGAAGTTCTTTATGACTAAGTTTAGTGACTGTGGCATACTGATTATTCAGTTTTATCTTTTAATACTATTTAATGTTATCACTTTTCTATGTAAAAGCTCATATTATATAAACAATTTTAATGATTTTTGTTGTCATGTAATCAGACAACATGTGTATGGATGTCAATGAATACTACTGTCGGAACACAGACTTGCAATGATGAGGCTCAACTGCTTTCTTTATAGACCTCTAAAGACTTATAAAAATAGAAAATTCACATGACCAAACATGTTAACATATTTTACTATTTATTTTACTAAATAAGAAAGTATCTGATTAAATAAATAGGATCATCCACTGTAACCTAAGGCCCAACAGTTTCAGAATTTGTAAAACCAAAAGGAACCAATCCCACACAGTTCATACTGACTCAACACTTTTATGCAGAATAATTAATGTGAAATGATGTGTGAGGGTTATTTGATCTTCAATGTCCCTTCCAGAAATAATACTCCATGATCCATACTGCAAAAAGTTAAAGTTTCTTTATATTACTAAGTATTAGTATGACATATTTATATTATCATTTTTCTAGATGATTAGCCCAAGCCTGTCATATAAAGAACTATATATCTTTTAAATTCAAAATCTAAAACTTCTCGTATGCGTCAGAGCCATAAAATTCTAGATCCTAGTGAGCCAACTAGAAATACTAAACATAACTATCCATCCTGGACACTTATTTTGGCTTCACTTAGTAATAACTATTTCATTTTCTCTTTCAATGCCCTGAATATACAATCATTCTGTATGTACTGTAACATTTACATAATGAGATCATAACAAGAAATGTTAATATTTGTGCTTTTTCCCTCTTACTTTGTTACAAGGAACTTTTTGTTAGTCGAGCAGAAACAAATTTTATGTGACTTTCTTACATATTTTCAGAGGGTCTACATTTCCCTACCAAAGTTGTTGACATATCCATTTAATAAGGTGGTGGGGTGGGGGGAGACTGGGAGGGTGGAGCAAAGGGAGAAAAACTGAAACAACTATAATGGCATAAACAATTTTTAAAAGCTTAAAATTTAAAAATAATTAAAAATAAAAAATACAAGAAATTGTGTATCTTGTACAAAAGAAATAAATATGAAAAATAAGGACCTGTATTTTAAGTGATTCATGTTAAGGCACCTGAATAAGATGGCTAAGTAGCTGCTAATAGTCATCTACCTAGCACTACCCAAATTTATGGGATAATGCTTATCCTTTTTCAAGCTTGATCCTTCATCTTTCCATTAGCCTACAAGAAAGTCCATATTTTTAAGTTAGTCAGAATTGAGTTTTGAGCCTTCAAATGAAAGGACCTAAACTAATCAAAAAATATTTTTATAATTTTCAAATAGGAGGATTAAAAAATAGGTGGAAAACCCTACATTAAAGTAGTAGGCAAACTGAGGCAGATGAAAAATTTTCAAAACTCCAACCAAGGCTTATTTGGTTTAGTTCTAGATTGAATTAAAGAAATAAGCTCACACTATGAGTTAGGATAGAGGGAACACTCTGCAGGGGAAAGATAATATTTTACAGAGAATTTTTAATTTTCATTTTAATACCAGTGAATTGCAATATATACAGACAAGTGTATGATAATATAACAGTTAAAACAGACCCTAAATTAATCCTGATAGAGAATAGAGAAATTAGCAGACAAGTTATTTTAAACAACTATGATTAATATATGTATGTATATATATGATTTATATACATACATATATTAGAGAGATAATGAACAGATAAAGTTGAAAATGAAGAAAAATCTAAAAACCTCAAATGGAAATTATAGGTTTGAACAATGCAGTAACTAAAACTACTAAAGAAAACTCTAAGTCGGATAAGACTGGATTGATATAATGAAAGGTAGCACACAGGAGCTAAATCTGAAAAAATAAGTGTATACATTAAATAGTTTGTTTCCTGTGAGAAAAAGGTTAAAATATATATCTTTAATCTCACAGTGAATAGAATCCTAGAAAAAAGGGAGAAATAAAATGAAGCAGAAGCAATATTTGAAGAGTTAAATGTCTAAACTTTGTCCAAAAATGTTGAAAGACATGAACTCTAAGATTCAAGACTTATAAACTATGTGCAGCAGAGAGAGAGGGGTGGGGGAGGAAGAGAGAGAGAGAGAGAAAAGAAAATCACACTTAGGCACAACATCATAAAACTACTAAAGAGAAAAAATAAAGAAAATGTCTTGTAAGCAGCAAGAGGGAAAAAAAGACGTTACTTTCAAAGGAGCAAAAATAACACTGACAGATGATTTGTCAAACAAATGATGAAAACTAGAAGTCAGCAGGATTACATTGTTGAAGTTTGAAAAAAAATACCTCCTACACTTGAATTCTAGTTTCAGCGAAGATCTTTAAAAGTGAAAACAAGACTAGGCTGTAGAATTGCAAGGAATCATTGATCACATCCAAACACAGATGATAAGCTAGAAAAGCTACAACCTCACAGTTCTCTTGAATATGTCAGAAAGCTGAGCACAACAAGAAATCCACATGAATCAAGGTTCAAACACATTTCAAGAGAAATCATGACTGCTTGCATTCGCAGTGAAGCAACAAGAAGAAAAAAAAAAATTACCATAAAATGGGCTAGGGGAAAACTAGTGTTTATTGATTGAGTATACCCTTGTTTATGTGTTGAAATTCCAAAGACTGTAGGTACAGAGCAAGACTACATGAACTACATTTACTAAATGCTCAGGAATAATGTGCTAAAAGAATGTGTGTGGATGAGGGGGTGGGCAAGATGGGAAAATAGAAAATCATTCTGAGGAATTCTGGACACTTTCCAAATGCAAGACAGCACATGGCATGGTAGTAATGCTGAGACATGAGAATCAAATTTCTAATTTTTTGGTAGAATTTTCTTTATAAAAGGGTACAGTGTTATTTTATTTTTAAATTGAGTTTATAATTACATTGATAAAACAATCATTCATTTAAAATTATTTCTAGCACTGTCACAGACTTAAAAATGTCCAGTGTCTTCTTTTTTATTTTTGTTGTTTATTTCATTACAGTTGTCACAATTTTTCCCTTTTGCCCCCTCCATTCAGCCCATCCCTCTAGTTCACAGTCAATTCCCTTACCATTGCCCATGTCCAGGCCTCATTCATACGTGTGTTTTGAATAATCCCTTCCCCTTCCACCATTCCCCAGCTCACACCTCCTCTCCTACAGCTATCAGTCCTATCAGTCTTTTCCATGTCTTTGGTTCTATTTTTCTTGTTAGTTTATTTTGTTCATTAGATTCCAGTTATAGGTGAGGTCCTATGGTTTTTGTCTTTTCTCAACTAGCTTATTTCACTTAGCATAATAGTCTCTAGTTCCATTCATGCTGTCGAAAACGGTAGAACTTCCTTCTTTCTTTCTGCTGCATATAATTCCATTATGTAAATGTACTACAGTTTTTTAATCCACTCTTCTACTGATGGGCACTTGGGCTGTTTCCAGCACTTAGCCATGGTAAATAGTGCTGCTATGAGCATAAGGGTGCGTAAATTCTTTCAAATTGGTGTTTCAGAATTCTTAGGGTTTAATCCCAGCAGTGGAATTGCTGAATCAAAAGGTAGTTCCATTTTTAATTTTCCGAGGAAATTCCATACTGTTTTCTACATGGCTGTACCAGTCTGTAACCCCCAATGGTGCACTAGGGTTCCCTTTTCTCCACATCCTCAGCAGCACTTTTTTTGTTGATTTATTAATGAAAGTCATTCTGACAGATGTGACATTATATCTCATTGTGGTTTTAATTTGCATCTCTCTGGTGGCTGGTGATGTTGAGCACTTTTTCGTATGTCTATGGGCCATCTGTATGTGTCTCTTGGAGAGGTCTCTATTCAGGTCTTTTGCCTATTTTCTAATTGGGTTGTTTGTCTTGCTAGCGTTGAGTTGTATAAGTAATGTCTTCTTTTTTTTAAAAAAATGTCTTTCTACAAAGGTTAACATATAATAAGCCACTCTATATTCCACTTGAACTTCATAGGCAAACAAGGCTATTCTTTTACTGTATTGAATTTTAGGTAGATTTATATTTTATTAGATCAGATTGTTTTCTCCCAATGGAGCATTCTTTTTCATTTCAAAAATTGCAATACCAATTTGTAGGAAATATTAAGATATGGCTTCATGTTGGAGGCAAGTTAAAACATGTACTTTTTAAAATCTATTAATTTGTCAAATCTTAATTATTGATATGGGCATTCTTAAATTGGTAGAACTCTTTATAAAGAATTACTTCCACTTAGAATTAAGTGAGCAATTCATAACAGTCCTTTAGACCTCTTTGAAGTCTTCTATTCATTCCTTCATCCATCTATCTGAATCAACAGAAATTTGTTTAAATATCTGCTATTGTATATGCTTTTGTTCTAGAATGAGGATCCCTGCTGGATACATTGCCTTTAGGTCAGTGAAAAAAATTTGTTTTGAATTACTAAAAATTCAAAAAATGTTAGAATAAGGAGCTGAAATATTCCATAGAGACAATAACAAACTCTGTATTTTTATTTGATTAGTAGATCATCATGGATTTTGTAATTCCTGAGTTTTTTAAAGGTGAAAGTAAGCTGTGAATACACAATAAAGCAATGTTGAGCATATACAGCTGTCATGTATGAATGTCATCTAACCTTCACAATATCTACCCCGGAGAGAGATAATGTTGCCTCCATTTTTTGGTTGAGTAAACTTAAGCGCATGGTTAAATAACTATCTCAATACACAGTGGAATTCTAGTTTCTCTGACAGCAGAACTCATAGCCTTTTTTTACAGTGTGCCTCTGCTTTTTCTACTGTCGACTGACTCATTTCACCCGAGAACTTTGGGATTATTTTTAGTCAGTTTAAGTGAGCTTGCTCATCAATAGATATGCAATGCATGAGTCATAAAGCAAAAAAAAATGTATAGTAAATACAGACTGTGCCCTGCCAGCCTAACAGAGGCTCACTACATGCACCTGCAATTGAAAATTGCCCCAAGTGAAAATTCTGACATCACCGTAGATAATAATGATAGACCTACATGTAAGACTAGCTAGAGGTCTCTTGGTGGGTAAGGAATTAATTCATCTTACATTCTGAAATAACAGACACTTGTTTCTCTTCATAATGACACTTGAGACTTCATTAAAGTAACAAGTCCATGTTGATTGACAGCTCTCGCTATCGAACACAGCACCCTGAGTGCCACCCTCTCATTTCTTCTCTTGCTTTATTCTCATGTCTTTGCCTCAGTGGAAGTTCTGTTTCAGTATGTCTGTCCTTTGAAGTTGAAAAAAAGGAGTTTTAAAACTCATTGTTTTCCTTAAGGAAAAAAAAATAGCATGGTATCAATGGCCATCATTAATATTTTATTTTCATCATTTTTCCCCTTTGCTTATAGGTTTGGCACTTAAACCAAATCAGGATCAAGTAAATGATATGGCTGTGACACAGCTGGTTCATAAGTGCTGGTGAGGATGTGTTGAGGGATATGCATCCACAATATTAACTGCACGACTGACTTAGCCGCGGTGATTGATATTATTTCAAGAGTTGACAAAGAATAGATCAACTTAGCTACAGCTGCAACAGGCACAAACTCAGGTTTTTCAGCATTGGCATGACATTCATTAATTTTAATAAAAACTTTTTTGTTGTCCTCAAGAGAGGTTTCCAGTTTCTGTTATAATTTGAATCTAATCCGATATGTGATTTTAGGTTTCTTACCTCTGATAATTTATACAATAATGTTTTTCCTACCAATGGTTGTCTCATCATTAATGAATATCTTCAGTTCTGAGAAACATGCATTTAATATGTGTTCAAACATCTATTTGAAAATCTTATTTTTAAAAGCCAAAGGTGGAATATTTTTGCACATCTCAGTCCTCTGGAGGTTCTGTCTACATCGACAATATGCTGACAAGGTAACATTCTCTCAAGCAAACCTAATTTTTTTTCTTCCAAAATAACTCTAAATGCTTGTATTATTCTGTTCACATTTTTGTATTAAATCAGTCCAGAGAAAAAGGATAAATGGTTCAGGACACTCCTCAATATTATGCCTTATAATAAAAACTTCTTGTATAATTTTTGAAATTATACAAGAAGTTTTGTGAAATAACTATTGTAAATATAGCTAACTACATGTAGAACAGCACAATGGTTGTAATTCATACTGCCTGAGTTCTAAACTTTGCCACAAAAAGCTGCTTGATCGTGAACAAATTTATAGATAAATTCCTCTGTGTCTTGGTCTCTTCAAGCAAAATGCAAATATTAATTTTATGAAATCTTTATTGTGAGTATAAAATGTATTAATACATACATGGAGGTTCAAGGCTTAAAAGACACATCATCACATATTTAGAGTGCAATGAGTGTTAGCCATTTTTATTATTGTTGCTGCTTCTGCTCTTGTTCTTACTCAGGCATTCAGTGTCCATTTCCCATGGACTAATAATAGAAATTCCTTAACACTGGAGAAAAGCATTTCAGTCATCTAGAAAAATGATCACCACCCGCTTATAGGGCTGGATCACATATTCCAAGCTAAGTTCCTTTTCTTATGAATGTTTATTGGGCAATACAATTCCTACCTTTTCTCTACATTTTTTCTTTATGCCACATAAATATGCACAAGAAAGTACTGAAGTCATGTGTGTGCACAAGATTTTCCTGTGCACATGTCAGCTATTCCAAGTACACTTGATAAAATAATTTATTTTATTTTATTTTTTAAAGATGTTCTTTATTTATTTTTTAGAGAGACAGGGAGGGAGGAAGAAAGAGAGGGAGAGAAACCGATATGCAAGGAATACATCAATCAGTTATTTCTCACGTGCCCTCAACCAGGGTCCTGGCCCACAACCTAGGCATGTGCTTATACTGGGAACTGAACCATGACTTTTTGGTCTGCAGGCCAATCCACTAAGCCACATCAGCCAGGGCCCACATGATAACATTTTTTAAATCATATTTGGGAAATTCCACAGTCCTTGGCTTAACCAGGATTTAAGGATCTTGTAGAAGAAAGATTTTCGTTAGTGATAAATAATACATTTTCTCCTTCATAAACTGAGATTTAAAAAAAAAACAACAATATGTGCTGAGTACTAATGTTTGTAATTCTCAGTATTATATAGTTTCAAATTCTTATAATTTTAATCTCCCCAAAAAGCCTTAGGTGGTTCAGGGTTGGATAGGTTGTAATTCTAGAAAAAAATTCACAGTTTAATATGGCTCATTGGATGAGAAGTGAGATGAATTGGTAGACATTTTAATACTGTCTGTATGGCAATAAAATAATCTGAGACAATATAATCAAAGCCTCCGAGTTTTCCAAACATTAGCTAAGGGTGTGCAGAGGAAGTAGAGAACAGTATACCACTTCTAAGATTCCTCCCCTTTTTCAGGCATCCCTATTGCACCCAAATATTAGAAAACTACTAGAATATATTTTATTTTCCCTGCCACCAAATAACCCTATATTATCCTTTGAGATAATTACATGCAATCTTGGTATTTTTTAACCATTGTTGAAAATTACTAGGTGAAGATGATTTAACTAAATGGAAGGAAATTAGTGTCCCTATATTTAAAATCCCCAAATCAAAAAACTTCAACTTCAGTCCTAAGAAGCAATTTTGACAATTTGGGCAAAATTCTAGCTAGTTTTTAAATTATTGTTTTTAAATGACCCAATATGGCCCATTTACACTTTTTTTTTGCCTTGCTGTTTCTGTTTCCAAAGGTGATGATACTTCTTGACTAAAAGTTTTACTGTCACAACATAAAATAAAGTATCAACAAACTTGTGAAACAAGACAGAGAATTGGTTAACTTTATATCGTGTAAATGTTTAGTATGGTTTTACACCTCTAAGTACTCATTATAACAGGGATTCTTCCACTTTTAAAGTTGTCAGCATGAATGGATCTGGAGAGCATTATGCTAAGTAAAATAAGCCAGGCAGCAAAAGACAAATATCATATGATCTCACCTATAAGTGGAACCTAATAAAAAAACCAAACAAGCAAGCAAAATATAACCAGAGACATTGAAATTAAGAACAAACTGACAGTAACCAGAGGAGGAGTGGGAGGGAATAATGGGGGAAAAGAGGAAAGGGTTTTCAGGAACAACTATAAAGGACACATGGACAAAACCAAAGGGGGATAGGATCCAGGGTGGGAAGTGGAGCTGGCTGGGGTGGGGAGGGCTGGTGGAGGGAAAGTGAAGACAACTGTACTTGAACGACGATAAAAAAATGTTAAAAATATCATTATAAAAAAAATAAATAAAATTGCTAGTTTAAGGGTTGCTTTTCTTTATGTTCCCCAGAAGCAGACCTTGATATGATCATTTCAGAGGAGGTGGCTTATTTGGGACTTGCAAGAAACACAAGTGAGATAGGAAGGAACAGCAGTGAATAAAAAGGGCATGACCAAGGGAGCAGCTACTGTGGATGACCAGAGTTCGGATATGCAGCTAACATTGGGAAATGGCATAAAACACACATCTCAGAGTTATTCCACAAAAGAGGCAAATGAGCGGGAGTCTTTAACCCCTAAGCCCAGTTAGTCATTGATGGAAGTTTGCTTCTTGGGGGAGAGGGTAAAGTGATGTTACTTCTTTAATATTCCTAGCCTGCCAGGGTTTTGCTGTAAGGGTTTTCTTCTCCTCACAAGAAAGCCTTTGACAAAGAGATTCACATACTCTTTTCAAGTTGGACAGCAGACACTAAAGTGGTCATGTCAAAGTGCAGAGTGCCACTGCATTTGTTACACATGGTCTCTGCTGCATCTTTTTAAAAATTGTTCAAGTACAGTTGTTTCCATTTTCCTCCCACCAGTCCTCCCCAGCCAGCTCCACTTCCCACTCTTGATCCTATGCCCCTTTGGTTTTGTCCACGTGTTCTTTATAGATGTTTCTGAAAAACCTTCTCCCTTCCCCCCTCCCCCATTATCTCCTCCCACCTTCCCTCTGGTTACTGTCAGTTTGCTGTTAATTTCAATGTCTCTGGTTACATTATGCTAAATGAAATGAGCCAGGCAGTGAAAGACAAGTATCATATGATCTCACCTATAACTGTAACCTAATCAACAAAATAAACAAGCAAGCAAAATATAACCAGCAAATTATAATCTTCTGCATCTTTTAAATAAAAGCTACTCTACACTTGATCTTAGCCAAAAAGGCCAAGAAGCTGTAACAACAATAAAAAAAAATCCAGGTGTGGGCCACCAATGTTTAATAGAGGATAGATTAATGTTTTTCAGTGTCTCTATTTATGATCGATTGCTATAAATACTGAGAAGGGAATTTTATAAAATTGATAAACTAGGGATTCATATGTTAGAGTAAAGCTATTCTGATTCTAGCTGTTTTGCCTACATGCTTGCATATCACATTTTTTATTATCTGATTGCATTGCAAGTGCTTATTTATTAGTGCATCACATGTTGTTCACCAATGAAAACTCAGTGCCCAGTGGTTTCTCAACAGATGTTACTGGAATGAATACATAAAAAAAGAATGTCCTCAGATTCAAGAATGACATTTTACAGTCTTGCATTAGTGATTTTTTCTACTTGCCTCATGCTAGCCTAGACTGCTTGCATACTTCTGATATATGGGTGAAAGTATTCTCGTATTTCAAATGCACTTTGTAGTCATCGGTATTAAGAAATTCTTTTCAGGTCATTCCTGTTGTCCACCCCACTAGCATTTAATTAGAAGTTTGAGTGATGAAAATGAAATATCATGTACATATCTTGGAATACCCTCATTTGGAAGATAAGTACATTAAACATCAAAAGTGAGGTAGTGCTATTACATGAGTAAATATCCATTGTCAGGTAAATGCACTTTGCAGGGATCATTGAAATTTAAGAGGTTGGCTTCACAGAGAAAAAGAAAAAGTAGGTTTTCAATAAGACTTTAAATGGACAAGAAGAATTCTTGCCGGTTTGAGTGATCTAAGAATATGCATTCAGTAGAAATGCTGGCCAGTGGAGCTGTGGACAAGTGTCCGCGGAGGAGCAAGAGAGATTCTTCCATCATTACTTATATTCATACATATAATAAAATACTGTAAAATTAATGAGGTTTGAATAATATCTTTTCAGAACTTTTATTTATTTGATTGTTCTTATATTTTATGCCATTTGTACAATGGCTTATATTATAAAACACAAAATATATTGCTATTTCAGCCTCATAGCTGCCATTCAAATATGTAGTGCTAAAACCTTTAACTTTCCTTTAAATAGGGCACATTCTAAGGTATTAATTTACAATTATTTCAATTGCATTTGAGTCCCTAGAGATATGTGTGTTTGTGTGTATATATACGGACACGTGTCTGTCTATCTACATATCTATCTATCTGTCCTTTGGAGATGGGGGAGATGAAGGAGATACATTTGAGGAGAGTTGCTTACACCTAGGCAAGCAGTGATGATCTCTTCATAACTTTCTTTTCTACCATGTTTTCTAAGGGTAAGTCATGTCTCTAATCTTTAATACTTCAAATTTGCCAAGTCTGCAAGTTGATAAGAGAGGCATGAACTTTTTGTATAATGCAAAGACAAAGATTTTATAGCTTGGAAACTGTAGAGTTTCTAAGTTAAGATGATGTATTAAGAAAAAAAAAACTAATGAAAATGGCATCCTCAAATGATTTCAAGACCCTTTTTGCTAGCCATTTCAAAGTTTAGTCTTGGTAAGCAAGGATTTGGTAAACAGCAAATAATAATGCTCAACACTTTCTATTGTCACTAATAAGTGAGGTTGTAAGCATTTTATATGCTTTTTCTCATTCGGTTATAACAACTCTAGGCATAGGTATATTACTATCATCCATGTTTCAAAAGGGCAAGGTTTGAAAACTGAACTTGCCCAAAGTTACAGAGCTAACAAGTGTCCAGCCAGTACTCAAACTCATTGGATCAGACTCTAAAGATCACACTCTTAATAAAATTCTATGTATAATATAAGGAGGAGAGAAAGATAAGAGGTACCTTGAGACCGTAGGCTTCACATGCCCCCAAAGTAAACAAGGGCTTTAGTACAACTGACTGAAACACCCACCCTGGTGACAATAAGACGTCATCATTAGGTGATAAAAACTTTATTTGCCTGGAGGTTATTGAGTTTGAAAGATAAAATCTCTAAGGCTTTTTAAGAGATTGTGGTGATATTGTATATGGAATTATAGTAGTCACTTTGGTAGCTTACTAATTGGCCAGATAGAAGGGAGTGGAAAAGATTGGTATGAGATATGCTCAACTTCCTAAGAAATAAGTATTACTAACATGTATGTACAGTAGCATGCATTTTGTAGTTCAGTTTATCTGCTCTTAGTATGGACTCTAATTATTGGTGGATGAGTGATAGAGGGATGGCATAAAGATGTTGGAGAAGATCATACACCATCACTTGCAGAGCTCCCCAAGGACTTGTCATTACACATTGTCTTCAAAGAACAATATTGTTGAGAGAAAGATGGTTATTTGACGTCCCAACAATATACTTTAAGTAATGACAGTTTCTGGCTGAGTATTGAGAGAGCCCAGATCCATTAACACAGTGATACTTGTGAAATCATGACTGAGGACTTCAATAGGTCGTGATGGTGAGTCTCAGGTAAATAGCTAGCCTTTAAAGCATCATAGCAATATGTTTTATTTCAAGTTATACTTATCAGGCTAAACTAATTTTGATTCTCAGACTATGTAAATCAAGTGATAAACCCAATTGCCAGAAAAGGGAACAATTCCTAGTAAAAAGTTCCCTAGGGTAGTGGGTCTCAGTGGACAGATATGTGTTTTATTTTTGGCATTATCTGAGAACATTTTTTAGGTATGACAAATGAAGGAAATGCTATTGGTATCCAGTGAAGAGGCCAGAGAAAACTTTAAATATCCTACAATGTACAGGACAGCCCCTGCCAAGAAAAAAATCACCTGGCCCAAATGACAATAGGGTCAAAGTTGACAAACTCTGACCTAGGAATAGTTATTTAGAACAATTTCAACCATAAAGACCTGAAGCAAGAAGTAACAATCTACTGAGAATTGACAGCAGCAATTGGGAGGGTGAAGGCTTGTGCGTCTGTAGTTTTATGATGGCACAAAGCTAATGATCTCCAAGAGGATTGTACAGGGTGTTCTGGATTATTCAAAATCCTGGCTAAGCTAACTGAACACTTGCTTTGTTATAAGAGCTGGAGTATCAAAGGCAATAAAACTTCTGAATCATATACCAATCAGTTTAAGCACTTAAAAGAGAAATTAAGTATATAAATATATCATGAATGTTTCAAATTATATAGAACAATATCTATGTAGTTCTCTTAAAGATGCATTTTGATACTAATGAAGTATATGGTAAATGGCAGCAAGAGTGACATATAAGAAAGGTATTTTAAATATAATTTCTCTACATGTGTTTCAATGAAAATTTAAATATGAAAAATTTAAATGAATCATAGTACTGCAAAGCATTCTTGCTTGCAGCTCCTTAAACAACAGGACATAACAATAATAATGGTTTCAGCCATTATTTGGGAAAAATTATTACATAATTTCTCAAAAATTAAAGAATATTAATAACATGCCTCTAGCTTTTTTCATAAGAAAAGTAATTTTCACTGTTGCTTTGTATAATGCACTTTCCACTAGGTTTTAAGCTAAGTGATAATTAAAGCATAATCTAATTCTAATTTATAGTTGATTTCCTTCACAAGTACTTTTTTCCTGAATTTTAAATCTCAAGAAGCATTATTAACTGTATTTCAGTAAATGCACATCAACAAGAACTGTTTGCAGTAGAATGTACTTGAAGGTAGAAGGCTCCACAAAATAGGACAATGGGCTTTAGGGTCTTTGCATCCTCTAACATTGAATGCAGAGTTCTGTGTCTGAGTCTACTTTTTCTCTACGTGCAAACAGTTCATAATTTTCATAGGATTGTTATAAGGTCCATGGACCAAGTACTTGAAAGTGTTATACTAGAGGGAGTTTAGAAAGGGCTTAGTGAGTCTGGCTCTCTCCCTTTTGTAGCTAGAAATATAAAATTAAAGTTATATTCCATATTGAAGCAGAGAACAAGAAAATTGAAGATTTCTTGTCACTGTGGGCTCATAAAGAATACTTATCTTTCAAAGAACTAACAGTTTACAATACTCTGGATTATGTTTTAAATGCAAATCAACAATAACTATAATCTTAGAATATCTCCACCTGCTGCTCCCAGAGGTTTGAGAACACACACATACCCATATACACGCATGCACACCAAATTTAATGTATTCTTGTAAAATCAAGATACTATAAAACAACATTTTTAGGTACAAATTATGGTATCTAACCACTGCAGTTGTAATCATTTGCAATTAACCTTTTGTAGTCTGTATCTCTGCAGCAAATTTGTAAAAAAGTTGCTAAAGATATAGATGTCTTGATTCTTTTAAACAAATTTTTATTTAATTTCTGTAAAACATTCTCATAAAAATATGTTTGAATTTCTACTATGTTATTCATGTCATTGTGCATTTCATTATAATTGCAAAAATGATTCTGTTGCATGTGAGGTTACCCTCCTTAAATCAGTTTTGTTTTCTTATTAGTGTTTTTTCTCCCCAGTCAAATAGAAAGTACTCTAAACTATTACATTTGTGTACTCTAATAATATATTAAATATTAACATATTCATTATATGATGATATGTATTTATTATATATAATTATATGTTACATGTAATTATATCTATACATATAACGCATACTTTAAATTCAGTCAACATTATTTGAAAAACACATAGAATACAAATTTATTTCATCAAATATTAAAAAGGTCCTACTATGTTAAAGAAGTGGATGTATAATGCAATATGGCAGAATAAGTAAAGTCCTCAAATATCTCCTATACAAATACACAGAAAGTTAAGGGGGAGTTTCAAACTAAGGTCTTCTTTTACTTGATAAATTCGAGTTCAGCTCAAACATGAAGACACATGTGGGAAAAGGTGCTGTGTGGCCAGTGTTTGATTTATGATCATATCAGTGACTTTGTTACTTAGAAAACTTTTAATTCATGGTGGGCCCAGACTGGTTATAATTGGAAAAGTGTTCAATTTCATTCCACTTTTTTCTTTGTTCTTGCCTCCTCTCTTTTCCTAGTGATGACTGTGGGCTATAACTACAAGTGTAAACATATACAGATATTGAAGACACATGCACTCAATTAGTCAATTTTGGTTTCACAAAGTATGCATTTTAATTGGAACTTGTAATATTGAGATTTTGCAAACCTAAAAGCCAAATCTTAATGTAAATTTCCTTTCCCATTGCAAACCTTTATAGGGATAGAATGAAGATTCACCATTCCAAATGTCAGTGTGCCAACTGAAGATTTATAGAGCATCCTGAACTTGACTAAGGAGGAAAACATTAAAAAAAACAATTTTTATAATCCTTTGATAACTATTCCAGAGTTTTCCCAGGCACTGCAGCTTATTAGCAGGTGTTAGATTACCACTGCCAGCTGCCAATACCTGCTGTCACCACTGTAGATGCAAAATTTACACAGAAGTACAGCAAATATATTCCCCTGATAGCCTTCACATTACATTTTCAAATTATAAAATGCAGACTTTGTTTACCTAGCATCTTTTTTCTGGTTCATTATTCAAAATGGAGATATACAAATGGATAATTTTTAAAAGTTGAATTTTTCTTATCAGTTGTTATTGTTGATAACAATCAAAGGTTTGCCTATAAGATAGTTAGAAATATGAGCATTGATATGTAAGCAAAAACTTTTAATGAGTTTTCTACAAGTTAAATTATGGGGAAAATTTCCATGAAATTGCATTTATTTCCAGAGTTCAGTTTTCTCTTTTTAGTTATACTTTTCTTTGAGTTCTATGCCATTTACAAGACTAAAAGCCAAACTCCTTCTCACCTTTTCCATTTGTGAATTCCCTATGTAGACTACTACATAGAGAATTAAGAAATAATTAACTAAGATAACTAAGAAATAATTAACTCTGGAACTTTGATAAATTCTTTGCTTATGTAGCAAGTTAAGGTACAAGAGAATTCAAGATCTGAAACTTTCTAGATTTTATTTCTTTAAAATTAACTCATAAATTATTGAATCTGCTTATTTCTACAAGCTATTTTCATCTTGTATCTCTCATGAGATATTTCTCTTGAATCTCCTTTTCAACTGGCACATGCACGACCTTTCAAAATTCCTTACTTGACAGTTCAAGCAAACATACTTATTTCTCCTCAACTGATCAAAGTTTCCAGCCACCATATCTTTAAATTCATGTCTACCACAAGATAGATTTGAAAGTGATGTTCCCAGAAACAGTAGCTTCATATTGTTTATTTTGTTATACAAATCCTAGCTCATCGAATCAAGTCCTGTGTGACTGGCCACACACAGTGCAGAGGTTTAACAATAGTACTTGAATAGGATAAATTGAAGGAACAATCTTCCTAACAAATAATCCATTCTACTCCAAGTTTTTTGGATGTCAGACCTTTTTTTATGAGGGGCAGAAAAACAGTCTTCTAAGTACAATATTTTGAGTTTTATCTCATTCTCCCTCTAAATGATAATCAGATATTAGAGATTTACATAATGATACACTTGGAAGAGATTCCTTTTTGTTTTGTTTTTTCCCCTCGTGCTCCAAAAATAAGTAAACTCTCAAGTGATTACTTCCTTGTAGTTAAAAAAATAATAATAAAAATATAAATGCCCAAACTTAGCCTTTTTTTAAAAATAAGGAACAAGGAAACACTTAGTAATCTCCTATAAATAGGCCAACTTAAAAAATTGTGTCACTTTGATTTTAAAAAATAGGTAAATAATATTAACCCCATATTCCTTGGCATTGAGGCCAAGATATTTAAATAACTTGGGAAGATCTCAAACTAAAATTTAAAAAAAATATTTAAAAAGCATTGCAATAAGTCTTTTATATACAGCCTGATTGTAATTTTATAATTGCAAAGCCCATACTTATGTGGCAGAGGGCTCTCTGTGGCCTAAGATAATATAGAAGGAGCACACAGGTGAAACTGAAGTTATATTGCCACTTTCCAGCACTGCCTTGGAAAAGTTAATGGGTCATTGTGTTCTAAATGACAGAAGAGATGAGATATAAATAATAATATTAAGTAAGCTCATTGTATTAGAACTAAATCTGAGAATTACATTAGAGTACTGCAGAGATGTTAAATTACATTATTGGACTCTAGATAAAAGTTTATCTTAAAATATTTTAAAATATTCAAATAATATTGCTTATGTCATGACATAACATCAAATACAACATCATTAGCTTGTTAAGTACAAGGCATTATTTGACATCATTCAACATTAAAGATCCTTTTGTATGAGGAACTAGGTTTATACATTTTTCTTTATATGTCAGTTTACCCAGCACTTGTCTTAATTTTATGATTTTTTTTAGCTTTAGCAAGAAAAACACTTGATTCTGTTGTTGTCAACAAGTTGACAAGTAGTTTGCTTTCAAGACATAATTTTCACAATCGACTTTACTCTGATTTGAGGTCAGATTAATGGAGTCACTTTTTCTGGATTTATCTTTATGTTCTTTTATCATGAAAGTTCCTTTACATTATTTATCATACCTGTAAATTATTTTACCTTAACTAACATAGTTTTATATTATTTAGTCTGCCATATACTACACAGGCTCACCACTTATTCTTACACAACCCAGATACCTAGGCGTTCAACGATGCTTATAAATTTATTAGATACTATTTCACTTAAAAGTCACTACTTTGATGTAGTGTTACTCTTCTAATGAATGATAGCATCAATATTGTTATATTTTCTACATTATTACATAGATTTTAATAGAATTTCCAATAAAAACAAAACTCCATTAGAAGTTCTGGCAATTATATTATGAGGTTAGGTGATTCCTTTCTGAATAAACAAGTATAAAACTGGGAAAAGTCATTTAAAATGCAATATCATCTTTAAACACTAAAAATCAACCAAACACATATAATAATCCAAGCAAAATTATTCTACAAAACTCCAGCATTATTGGATGAGAAGGTGACAAAATTGCAGCCTTCTTGTTGGGACTTATCAGCAATTTAATCATAAAAGGCTGGAACCCAGTATTTATTGCAGCATTATTTACAATTGCCAAGATATGGAAGCACAATAGAATACTACTCAGCCATTAAAAAAAGAAGATTTCACCCTTTGTGACAGCATGGATAGACCCAGAGAACATTATGCTAAATAAAATAAGTCAGTGAGAGAAAAACAAAAACAATATGATTTCACTCATATGTGGAACCTAATGAACAAACTGAACTAACAAGCAAACTAGAGACAGACTCATATAAAGATAGCAGGTTGACAGCTCTGGGGGTGGGTGTTTAGAGGGTGGAGGGATTGAGCAAGAAGGAGAAAGGACTCATGGATATGGACAACAGTGTGGGGATTGCAGGAATATATGGGATACAAAAGGTAATGGAAAAATTCAATTAAAATTAAATTGTAAAAAAAGTTTTAACTGTGGCTGATGGCAAAACTCAAAACTTTGAAATGAGATGGACAGCTCAGTCGAAGCTGAGGTTCAGAAAAGACAGCAAAAACTTGTGGTTTTATTGGCTAAACGTGGCTGACTTGGTTTTGTAAAAACTGAGAAAACTTTGTTTTCCAATATTGAGATTATAGGCCAAGCATCTGTGAGAGGAAGAAGCCAGAGCTTAACAGGGAGGCAGAAATAGAAACGCTAATATGAGCTCTCCAAATATTTCTGGAAAGTTTCTAAAGTACACAGGTGTGAAGAAACCTGGGAGGATCCTGAAAAAATAGAAGCCTAGGGAGATTTGAGACCTGGCTTTGACATTATAGGTGTCTCTCAAGCCACATGCAGTCTGAGTTTGCTGTAGGTAAGGAGCATCATGGGCTTGAGGTGCAGGAACACAATGTTCCTGTGAATCATTGGCTGAGTGCTAAACCGTGAAGACATAGGACTTAGTCCTTCTGCCCGCCCCCCACCCAAAACCAAAGAGAAAAGCTGAGCAGGGATCACTACCGCTGAACATTGTGAGGATGTCTGGTTATATCATTTAATTCCTGACAAGGTAATAGAAATGAGAGTGAAAACACTTGGAACAATAACACATAACCCAGAGTTATTATAATATATCATCTAAAATGTCCAGATATAAGCAAAATTCCTATATATATATATATATATATATATAGAGAGAGAGAGAGAGAGAGAGAGAGAGAGAGAGAGAGAGAGAGAAAGGAAAGTGTGACACTTCCTCAGGGGATAAAAACAAAAACACCCAAATATTAAAATATAAAACAACTCAAAATGGTTCCATCTCTACATATGTTGGAATTAGTAAACGAAGACTTCAAAACAACTATTATAAATAAGTAAAACAATTAAAGAAAACATGTTTAAATATTTAAAGAAAAATATGATAACATTGAGGCTACAAACTGGGACTCTCAAGAGAGTAATGGAAAGTACATACAGGACCAAGTGGAAATTTTAGGAATGAAAATTATAATAACTAAAATAAAAATTGAATAGATGACCTCACTCAAAATATCCCAACCTTTAAATGACAGTAACAATTGAGATAGAATTGAGTAACTGTCAGGAAAAAATATGAGATAAGAAGTTAAAAGTGACTTATGAATTGCTGTAAAAATTAAGAATAAATAATTTTAAATGAGAATTCTAAATAGCATATCAGAAAAGAGAATGTGGTAAGCTTATTGTTAAAAAATTATAGGTTTTAAACATGAATTCATGAAAAAAATATACATATATTTGCCAATGGTACTTCAGACAAGGGTTTGATCTCCAAAATATATAAAGAACTCACACATCTCCACACCAGGAAGACAAACAATCCAATTAAAAAATGAGCAAAGGACCAGAACAGACACTTCTCCAAGGAGGACATACAGAGGGTCCAGAGGCATATGAAAGGGTACTCAGTATCACTAGCCATCAGAGAGATGCAAATTAAAACCACAAGAAACCACTTCACACCAATCAGAATGGCCATCCTAAACAAATCAATAAACAATAAGTACTGGCAAGGTTGTGGAGAAAAGGCAACCCTAGTACACTGTGGGTAGGAATACAGACTGGTGTAGCCACTGTGGAAAACAATATGGAATATCCTCAAAAAAACTAAAAATGGAACTGCTTTTTGACCCAGTGATTCCACTATTGGGACTATCGCTTAAGACTCCTGAAAGACCAATTCAAAAGAAGCTATGCACTGCAATGTTCATAGCGGTATTATTTACAATAGCCAAGTGCTAGAAACTGTCTAATTACCCATCAGCAAATGAGTGGATCAAAAACTGTGGTACATTTAAATAATGGAATACTATGCAGCAGAAAAAATAACTGCCTTTTGCAGCAGCCTGGATAGGACTGGAGAGTATTATGCTAAGTGAAATAAGTCAGGTTGTGAAAGACAAATACCATATGATCTCACCTTTAAGTGGAACCTAATCAACAAAACAAACAAGTGAGCAAAATACAACCAGAGACATAGAAATAAAGAACAAGCTGACAGAGACCAGAAGGAAGGAAGGAGGGGGGTAACAGGGGAAAGAAGTGGAAGGGACAAGTGAAGGAATATGTTTAAAAGGCCCATGGACAAAGGCAACCAGCAGGGGGAGGATTGAATGTGGGAGGTAGGTGGTATGTAGGGCAAGGGAGAGTAATCAGGGAAAAATGGGCACAACTGTAATTTAACATCAATTAAGAAATGCATGATATGCAGAAAGATATTTCTGGAGGTGGAAGCAACATGAATAAAGGCATGTAGGCTCTAAACATACCACACTGTGTTGCTTTCCAAAAATATAGAGCCTATAATTTTCTTTCTTTTTTTACTTTATTTTTTTTATTGTTGGTCAGTTACAGTTGTCTCCATTTTCCCCCTGTTCCTCTCCCTTACCCCATCCAAACCCCACTCCCAAAGACAATCCTACCCTATTGTCCTTGATCATGGTTGCTTTGACCTGAACCTTTCTCTTCTTTACCCAGTTATCCCCCTCCTCCATCCGTTCTGGTTACTGTGAGTCTGTTCCTTATTTCCGCGTCTCTGGTTCCTTTTTGCTTGTTTGTTTTGTTGATTAGGTTCCATTTGTAGGTGAGATCATATGGTATTTGTCTTTCACTGCCTGGCTTGCTTATTTCACTTAGCACAATGCTCAGTTTCATCCAAACAATCTTATTCAAACAATAAGTGTTGGCAAAGATGCAAAGAAAAGGGGACCCACATGCACTGTTGGTGGAAATCCAGACTGGCACAGCCACTTTGGGAAATATTATGGAAATTGCTCAAAAAATTAAAAAAGGAGATGCCTTATGACCCTGCAAACTCATCTCTGGGTATGTATCTGAAGGAACACAAAGCACTAATTCAAAAGAAATATAAGGTGGGGATAAAGTAGGTTTGTATTTGTTCATTTGGAAAATAATACAATAGTTAATAAATAATATTATGAGAATAAACTATTTTGTGTACTCAAAAATGGTAAACCCACCTTTGCCCCACCCTGCATGCACCCTTATGGTTATTGCAGCATTATTTACAACAGTCAGGCTCTGGAAGCAACACTCACTCTTCCAGTGCGTACCACTAGAAGAATGGGGAAAAAATGTGGTGGTACATACATAAAATGGAATATTACTAGGCCACAAAAATTAATTTTTACTAAAAATGAACCTTTTGCCACAGTATGAATGGACCTAGAGGGTAAAATGTTAAGTAAATTTCGTCAGTAAGAGAAAGACAACTACCAGATGATTTCACTTACATGTGAAATCTAAAGAACAATATAAATGAACAAACAAGAGAGAAATAGACTCATAGATACAGAGAAACAGACTGATGGCTACCAGAGGGAAGAGAAGCTGGGGGACTGGGTAAAAATGGTGAAGGGATCGAGAAGTACAGATTGGTAGTTACAGAATAGTTATGGGGCTGTAAAGTACAGCATAGGAAATATAGCTAATAATATTAAAATAACTATGTATGGTGCCAGGTGGGAACCAGAATTTGGGAGAACATTTTGTAAAGTATATGATTGTCTCACCACTATGCTATATACTTGAAACTAATACTAAATAACATTGAAATTAGACAGTAATTTAAAAAATAAAAATTAAAAAAATTAAAGAATAAGTTCTGGAGACAATATATAACATGGTGACTATGAACAACTATACTTGATATTATATACTTGATAGCAGATAAGAGAATAAATCTTAAATATTCTCACCACAAAATGGTAATTATGTGAGGTGATGGAGGCGCTAAAACTTATTAAGAAGCGTATATTAGCAGCCTTTTTAATTAAAAGTGGGCTATATAAATTTATATTAAAGTTACAATGTAAAAATTGAATTACCATGATCTTATTTATAACCTCCATTGGTTTTTTTTTTTAATCTTTCAATGAACTTTTCATTGGTTTCCTGCCCTGCCAAGAGATGCCCCATTTCTGCTGCCTTTAATACCTCAAACCTTTGGTGTTGTTGACCTGAGATACCACTCTGCCGTCCACAGTCCTGTGAGTTGTGGTCTTTTGGATGGTTTGTAAGGAGGGTCTCTCGTCCAGGGCATCAACAAGATTGAAGTCCTCTCCTTCTTCCAGTAGGCAGTGTAGGTGGTAATCTCAGCCTCCAGCTTGACCTTGATGTTCAGCAGGGCCTCATATTCCTTGGTCTGGTGCTGCCCCTCTGCTGAGGTCTGGGCGAGCTCTGACTCCAGGTGGAGCAGGATCCCGTTGAGCTGTTCCATCTGCATGGCATAGCACGTCTCCACCTCCCTCAGGCTGTTCTCCAAACTGACCTTTGGATTCCTCATTGAGTCCAGGTCGATCTCCAATGACTGGACTGTACGTCTCAGCTCTGTAAGTGTCATCTCAGCAGCGCCTATCTCAGCGGTATGCGACGTGACCACTGTGGTGATCTGTTCAATCTGATGTACTTGAGCTGGACCAGTACTTGCCCAGCTCCTCTTGGTTCTTCCAAGACAGCTAGTCATACCGGTCCAGGATGTCTGCTATGATTTTGCCAAAGTCTTGATATTTGGGGGCATCCAACTCCATGGTCAACCCACAGTCAATTGGCAATCTGGTTTTGTAGAGCATTTACTTCTTCCTCATGGTTCTTCTTCATGAAGAGCAGCTCCTCCATGAGAGTCTTGATCTCTGTCTCCAGCTGCAGCTTAGTGATATTGGTGTCATCAATGACCTTTTGGAGCCCATTGACATTCTCCACAGGCTGGCACTTGGCCAGCTCCATCTCATACCTGACACTGAAGTCGTCAGCAGCAAGATGGGCATTGTCAATCTGCAGAACGATGCGGGCATTGTCCACAGAATTTGCAAAGATCTGAGCACTCAGGTCCTCGATGGTCTTGAAATAATGCCCCCAGTCTCTGACCTAGGGTCCCTTCTTCTCTAAGTGTTCCTAGATTTTGATCTCCAGCCTCCGATTATCAGCCTCCAGGCGTCTCACCCTCTCCAGGTAGGAGGCCAGGTGGTCATTCAGGCATTGCATAGTCTCTTTCTCGTTCTGGATGCCCACTATGCCCCCCAGACCCTTGGCCATCCCTGCAGCCAGGACCCTGGATCCGCAGCTGCCCTGCACGCTGGTAAAGCGGGACATGGAGATCCAGGTGCCTGAGCCCCCTGGTGCCTGCATAAATGCTGGCCGAGCTGCTGGTCGTCGGGACCCGGTAGCTGGGTGGACTGCACGGAGCCCAGGGTCCAGTAGCTTGTGGAGAAGCTGGAGCATGTGCTGAAACTCATGTTGTTCAGGGAGGAAGGTGAGAAGTGGAGACTCAGGTTGAAGCTCTCCACTGGGTTTTAAACATGCAGTATTTTTAAACCTCCCAACCAAGAACCAGCAAATCACATTAAAAACTCATAAATTTGTGATGAATAATTATAATCATGTAAATAAAAGAAAATCATAGAATATATTTAAATTAGGCATAATTATAAGTAGGTATAATTTTTAGAAAATTAAGGACATAAAAATATACACTAAGAAAACAAAGTAGAGGGCATCTATTCATGTACAGATATTTTTCATCAAAAAATGTACAGTAGACTTTTCCTAAAGCATTGCATTCTATATTGAGTATTAAATGAATTTACTTAATAAGCAATTAAAATAAGTGTGCTTAATTTAGAGAACAATGTTTATCTGTATTTATATAATATCAGGAGTGAATAAGTCTGATTAAAGCAATGGAGAACATGGAGGAAGAATTTGAGAGACCACCCGAGTTACTGTTCCAGTCAGCTCTCCACATCTGTACCTTTTTATGTTCTACTCTGTCGTGGGACTTCTGAGTTTTCACTTTGAAAGGCTCTCTGAGGTGAAGTTCTGATCACACACATTCAGGTGACCTGCATATGGCAAGTCAGATCCAGTCATTTGGAAGTGTTAGCATTGAAAAGTGATTTTTCTTTTTATAAACATAATCACTTTGTTGACCAGCATCAACATCATCATTATACAAATAAATGGGCAAGGCGTGTGAGAAAAACAGAAGTCCCAGAGTTTACTAAATTGATTGTATAGGTTCACAATCTAAAAGTGAGCTTGAACAATGCCTTTACTTTTGTATTCTGAATGCAATGTAAACTTATACATTTTTGCAAGACCCTGAAGCTTACAGAAGGCTAAAAGAAAATTCAAGGTGTTATTTCATAAGTTATAACACATTTTTTTAGAATATGTTTTATTGCTGTAAATAGAATGCCTTACATTGGCTAAAATAAACTGAATAAGTTGGAGAAAACAATCTCAAGAAATTTCTGGGTCTATTGCTGACTAGTTTCTGACACTTATCCACATATAAAGAGGCGGGTGAAAATGAAAAATAATTTCAAGGCATTACCATGAGAAATATAATATGAACATAATGGTAATTAATGTTAGTTTTTATGAATTATATAACAGACTAATTTTAGTGGCACTTACTCCTAAGCTTTAATTTTTACCCTTTTGCTAATAATATCTATGTACACTCAATAAACACCACCATTTGCATACTACTGACACTATATTTTTTTACTAATCATTGTTAAATGCTTAGGAAAAGTAACTATGTCCTAAATGGTAACATAAAATGTTTAGTAATTATTCTTTTTATGTAAATAGACCATTGCAGTTTTTAAAATGGGATCATCATATTGGGGAGTTAAAATCAATCAAGTATTCAGAGAGAGTATGTAAGGTAAATTTTCTCAAATGGATTCGTGTGAAGCTGAAGAAAAGAACACATTAGTAAGCCCTGGCTGCCATAGCTCAGTGGATTGAGCGCGGGCTGCGAACCAAAGTGTCGCAGGTTCGATTCCCATTTAGGGCACATGCCTGGGTTGCAGGCCACAGTCCCCAGCAACCACACACTGATGTTTTTCTCTCTCTCTCTCTTTCTCCCTCCCTCCCCTCTCTAGAAATAAATAAATAAAATCTTTAAAAAAAAAGAACACATTAGTAAATCATTTTACACATGCTATGTACACATTATATGGTGCTACAGATTATGTGTTTTACATTATGCTGTGACTCTTTTTAATATCATCCCAGTTAATAACAGTTTTTCTTTCTATATGTATTAAGTTTGAAGTATGATAATCAGTCAAAACATTCACACTATTCCTAAAGAATAGATATTTAATGTACATGCTTTGTTAAAAACAATTGTGACATGAATATACTATACATATCTTGTATTCTGCATATAAACCATATTTTAAAAGCAAAATAATGGAAAATTGTTTGAGCATTAGTCTGATAGCCCTTTAGGTCCTACTTATACTCTAAGGTGGTTTGTCAGTGGGATGTTCAAATGGAAATGCACATTGGAATGCAAAAAAAGGTACCTCTAAAAATACAATTGAATTGCATATTTAAATAATTACATGAATTGAATAATTACACAAAATGTTACACCATAGATAAAATCTTACTATCAACTCTATTCTGCTAAAATAAAAATCAGACTTCAGAGGTCAAAATTTAGGTGAAATTTTATAAATTTATGTTAGATATCAGACCTCAATCCAAACATCATATTTACAGAAAGTTTCCAGTGTATGGGTAAAGCATTGCAACCTGACAAATGCCTCAACAATCCATCTCTGCTTAGGAAAAGCAGAATGAAAGGATTTGCTTCCATGTACTTATCCATATCAACAGAATGAACAAAAGGAATAATGCAAAACCATAATTAATCCAAAATATATCATATTTTGTTTTCAATGCACTAGACTGATTTTTTCCTATTTTATCTTACTAATCATGGTTTACTAAGTTGAAATCTAAATTTAAATGATAGCATTAAGTGGCACACACTTTCTAAGGTGATTCAGCAAATAGAAAACATTCTGGATCAAACAATTATTGCTGTTAATCTTTAAAACAGAAAGGTTTTTTACTTATATAATAATAACAATGGCAGGTCCAGGTTTTGCTATACTTGAAATGCATATTGTAGGAGACCATTCTGCATGGTGTGGGCCCAGCTCCCACTTGGAGATGCATAGGACCCATGCCCACAGATAGGTTCTGTGGGAAATCAGGCCTGCAATATGCCTAGGCTGCTTTGAGTCTCGCTTTTGCTAAAAACTGCCTCACCCTGATTTGCAACAAACATTTACTGCAAAGCTGATTCCTAAAATCCATGCTAAATCTTCCAAGGACCAGTGTAACTGATTCAACTACTTTTCCCTTTTTATTTGCAAATATCCTTCTTCTGTGATGTGATTAGAGGAATCAGCTCTTTTGTTTTCTGTAAAAGGTCACCACCTAAAGCCAACCTGTGCATAGTAAATGAGGACCATCATATAATATGACCAGAAAAAGAAATGAAGGCCTGTCATAGCGGAGGCCATGGTTTTTGGCCCCTCTTGAGAGGAAAGCCCTTTTCCTCCACCAGACTCGGTAGTCCATGTGAATGTCTCTCCCCCATCCACAATGCTGTGGACCCCAGGAGCCCGGGTCTACATCAGTATATAATTTTGGAGATCATTTTAAGTAAAAGAATGAAAATTTATAAAATCTTTTCAGTTAAGAGAATCTTAACTGCAAGTGGTGTTAAACTGATAGTAGTCAAATACTTAAAAGGGGCGAATTTTACCAAAATGTATAAATATATTTCTAGAACCCTTAAAAGACATCAGTACAGAAGAGGGGCTCCCAAGCCTCATGTTTATTGGTGTCCGTGAACATCTGCCACGATCTACAGGCAGTTTGAAATGCACTTCTAGTCCTAAAGATACTTGGCCATGACAATTTGGATGTTTTCCAGCTAAAGGTCTGAGAGGAAGTCATGAAACTGGAGGTGATAACAGGAAAAGGCAGAAGCTGTTCCCCAATGAACAGGGCCTTTAACAGGGCACAGCAGAAGTGGCCTGAGTAACTTATTATGGGGCAGTGGTGTTGAGCTGTATAGGAATGGATTTATAGAAAGATGGCAGCAAGAAGGAATTTATACTTGCTGTGGTAATTTTTAAATAATGTGAGTGACAGAGGGATAAGGTTAGAGTTTCTTAATGTCAAAGTTCTAGGCATAATTTCTTCTACTTCTGGGCCTGCTGCTTAGAATTTTTCATGATGGTGCCAGCCAATAGTCTGAAAGGCAAGCAGGTGGAGCAGGTCACAGGAGGGTCCTGGCAGGGAACATCTCTGTATCTTTAATGCACACTGTCTTCAAATCCTGGCAATGGGTGTTGATGTACCCAGGTACATCAGAATGACTCAGGTGCCAAAAGTACTTTTTACCCTTACAGTGTTGAGTTACATAGATCAATAGTTTTGAGAACATAGGCAACAATCTTTGAATCTCATGCTTGCAAAGGTATTAGCCAATTACTGGAATTTAACTGTGTCTCTCCTCCCTGTCTTTCTCTAACATACATTATATATTAGAATGTAAACATATTATCACTTAAGAAGAAAGCCTGCTGTGATTTTATGTGGTACAGAGAATGTTCACCAGGTACATAGTTCACTTAGCCATGTTACCATACATGAATCCATCAGAATTATTCTGATAAGGCAATGATCGTATACAGCTTATTTGACATATTCTTTCCTATTATTCTTGGCCTCTCCTATGATAGCCTTAGCCCAGAGATTCCCTCTACTCAATTGCTTATGCAATCTTTCATTTAAAAATCATTTCTGGGATTCCTTTTTAACATACACTCCAGATTGTCTCATGTGAGTTATAAAAAATTATATAAAATAGTCCTTACTGTAAATAGCATGATGAAAATAAAAAAGTAATGCCAATAATAAATTATTCTAACATTGAAATTAGGGAAGTGAACATATAGAGTACAATGAGACAGCACTGAACACTGAGGAAAATGGTAAAATTAAAATGACTGATTAGCCATGCACAAGGACAATGGGGTGGGGATTGTCTTTGGGAGCAGGGATTGGATGGGGCAGGGGAGAGCAATGGGGGGTAATGGGGACAAGTGTAACTGAACAACAATAATAAATAAATAAATAAATAGATAGATAGATGTGGCTGATACAAGTGTTGACAAGGATATGGCGCAATTTGAACCCTGACACTCTACTAATGAGAGTATGAAAGCCCAACTATGTTATGAAACAGTCTCACAGTTTAAAAGAAAACTAGTTGTTTTTTATAACTATCCCGTGACATAGCCATTCCATTCCTAAGTATTTACACAAGAGAATTGAAAGCATATTGTCATAAAAAGACTTGGACACAAATGTTCACAACAGCTTTAACAGTAATAGCTAAAACTGGAAAGAACCTTCCTTTCTGACTATCACCAGGTGGATATAAATAAACTATAGTATATTAATAAAATAAAATTATAAACAATAAAAAGGAACTAACAATACTTGTAACAATATAAAAATGTTTCAAAATAATTTTAAGTAAAGATACCAGACAAAAGGAGTACATTTGAAATGGATTCAATTTTCTGAAATTCTGGAATGTGTTACGCTATACATTCCGGAATTTCTATCATCTACGCTAATAGAAATCAGATCTATGTTTGCTTAGAGACAGAGGAACTGGGGAAGGAGAAATAAATAACAGAGGCAAAAGGAAACTTATGGGTGATCTCTCTATTCATTATCTTGATGGTAGTTATGATTTATGTATATGTTTGTAAAATTTTAATTTTATATGTTAATCATGTGCACTTTAGTGTACAACAATACCAGCTTAAGAAACCTATGAAGAATGAGGACCATGAGGACGAAGAAGATGAGGAAGCATGAGGGGAAGGGTAACAAGACACAGCTGCAGCTGCAGCAATCACTGAATCGCTGGTTTTATTCATTTTAAACAAACTGTAAATTTTCTAACAGAGATAGCCTGAGATTTACTCACAAATCATACCACTTAAAGTTAACAACAGAGTCTTAAAATGTCCACCAGGCTGAAATATCGTTGATTTATAAACAAGCCTGGTCGATTGCACATGATTGGTAAAATTTTAAAGGTAATGTGGGTGTAGTTGGGATCCAGGATAAAGCTAGCAACTAAGGTATTTATGCTATATGGGTTTATAAAGCATCTTTACTGTATCATATTTTATTATACTAAATATCATAAGAATTAAAGTATATTATAATTGCTATTATTACCATTTCAGTAGCAAGAAGGAATGTCTCAGTTACAATAAGTGATTTAGTCATTCATTTACCTAACTTTGGCTTTTATCTTTCTATTTTAAATCCCATACTCATTTCTCCATAAAATTCTGTGCACCTGCATTAGGACAAATAGACACATCCATAATGCTCAGTGCAAATTGCAGTCATCAGACAAAAAGTCAGGAATGGTTAGTGTGAGGAAAGAATACAAGGATATTGTGCATTGCTTCTTAGAGAAAGTGAGTGTTGAACCACATCTTGAAGGAATAAAGTAGAATAGATGTAATTGCACAGTGTCTGGATCATTAAACAATATCTCATTAGAATATACCGAATGAAAGATATTTCAGTATAGTCAGAGAATCCTACAATCAAAGTCACAGGATGGGAAAGAAGAATATTTAAAATTTCTGTGAAGCTTCAGGTAAGACACCTGGCCACATTAGAGAGAACTGACAAATGGGACTCTAGTACACCATCTCAGAGATCTGGGGAAAGGAGGCTTAGGGAACGATTTATGAAAGAAGGCTCAGAAATCCATATAATAGCCTTTATACAGACATAGGGGTTAATAGCCTGTATACAGGAGATAGACAACCTACAGGTCACATTTCATAATAACTGTGGTAACAGTAGACAGTTCTGTGACTTCTCCAAGTCTTAGTTTCTTCACAGTAAAGTGGGAGTAGTAACAATAGTTTTTCACCTTAAGAATTAAACCTGTCATTATATAGACTGTATAAAAGCAATTACTGAGATGGTTAGCAGTACATATTGGCTAACATTTACAAATAGGAAAGAAAGCAGGGTTCTGTAATGCCTGGTGAACTGATTACACAAAATAAGTTATTATTGATTTGCTTGACACATCAATATTTTGTCTTTCTTTTGGTTAAGATACTTCTGGTAAATACTGGCTACTCTAAAATCATTTTATTTATGGGTTCGTTCTAACTGTACAAAGGTTACTAGCCTTGTGTACACTTCTGGCACCTATCACCATATGGAAGCACATGGCTGCTGCCAGACTGGATTCAAAGCAAACTATAATTTTTCATTAATGGCTCTATAATTTGCTCTATCTAAGGTGTAAAAGCTAGTGGTGAAAAGCAGTGATTTTAGAGGTCTTTTATAATTTAATTGGCCTTTTCTTCTCTGTTTTTAAAAATTCATTGCAGATTAAAGTAGGCATTAAAGTTTTGATGGAACAAAAGAGTTGTCTTCAAAACATGTCACAGCTGTCTGGGAAAGCTGGTAATAGGAAGCTGCTAATAAGGACCTGTTAATAAGCAGCTCAAAGGAACCGCAAAATAACCCTACCACAAACCTCTCCAGCCCCAATCCAAACTGCACACATCAAAGAGAAAGAATACATAACAGAAATGCATCTTTATTACTACCTGCATTTTTGCTGTGGGGATCTTTTGTTGTGTATAGTGTGAGAAGCTTAATATGTACAAACAAAGGGAAATAGCTTAAGAGAAATGAAACATGTCTTATTATTAATATATGTCTCTGTCTTACCTCCTGCCTGAAAGAGTTGAGGTGATACTATATTCTTTCCATTTAACAGAAACCTTGATTTGGTAAACTTTAATTATGGAGTCCATGGTGTGGGAATGTGTTCCAACTACAATTATATCTGTAATAGCTTGAGGATAAATCTTCCTAGAAGTTTAAAGGTTACAAACACTTGAGTGAATTGACTGTTTATTAAACATTAGTTATATTATAGCTCACTATTTTGCTTTACTTTTATTCAAGAAAATTATGCTTTTCCCCATCCCTAGTTGTGTATTTCGAGTGAAGGTCCAGATGCATTCTGACTTCTATGACTAGAAAGGTGCTCACGTGACCAATAACAGAAACATGACTGCTTGAAATTTAGCAAATGCAGTTTTCCTCTTACTGCAGGAAAAGATGTAAGAGGTTTGGAGCTTCTGCAGCCACCTTACAACAATGAGAAAAGAGCCAGTATGAATGAGTATTGCATCAACTTGAAGGGATACTAGGAAGAAATTTTCTTTAAGTTTACCACTTTTCATACTTTTTTTGAGACCATGCAACAAGAAAAATGTTATTTGACAAAATACTGCATGAAAAGATATAATTACCTTCAACCATTCATATTCTTAATTAAAAGAAAAAAGCTACTTAACTGCATTTTTCAGGTTCTAAATTGTAAAACTCATATTTTTCTTTGTTACTGAAAGGCAAAGATGTATATAATTCTCATTATGGATTTACTGAAGTTTAAAAATCCTATTGTGGTTAGCAGAACTATTTGTGATGAGGTTTTTTTTTTATTGTTATTATGTATTTATTAATTTTTAACTATTAACCCATTCTGCCAAGCTCATTTCTGGATGTGCTATGAACAGAGGAACCAAGTATATAAGATAAAATAAATATCCTATAAGTTGAAAACTAGCTGTTATAATTTTGTGGTTCATTGAAAATGAGATCTCAAGCCACTGAATTTGTAAGATTGAGCAGCATTAAAATATAAATTGGTTATTTTTAGCTAGGGTTTTAGAGGAATTGACAGTGAATTCAACTACATATATGTTACATAGTAATTGGATGCACTGCTACTATACTATTTCTGAGTGTGTTCTTGAAATTCTTTCCTTAATATATGTTTCCTATGGTTTACTGAAGTCTAAATATCTGTTTGATAAAATTCAGAATTAGAAATAGGGTAAGTGAATGACATGTAATGCCAGTACTTTGTTCTTTTAAGACTAATTAGCAAATTTCAGTTCCAGAAATGGCAGAGTAGCTTCTACTGAAATAACCAGTCCAAACATAACAATTATAAACTCTGGTGGTAGGCAGACAATTATAAGAAGGCAGTAGAGAGCTATTCAAATAAAGATGGCACTTCAGGGGATTCAGTCCTTCACAACATAAGTGAACTGGATGAGATCCAAGTATAGGTATCTTTCCCCAAGTCCATGAGAGTATGGAAGCTACAATTCAAACAAAAAGTGGCAGTTTGGGGATTAATAAGACAGAATTTTGGACAACCAAAGTGGCTGGAAGTTAAAGAGATAAATCTCAGAAGGGATGAAGTAAAAGCAGGGCCTGCCCCCAAAAGTGTCTATAAACTCCTTTAAAGCCATGGCTTATCTCTGAACTGTACATGTATGTCTGGCATTACAAAGATCCAAGTGGCAAATAACAAACTAAAACAAAAACTAGAGGACAAAAAGACTAAGAAGAGATTTCTGCTTTTCTCCAATGGAAGGGGTCAGAGTTTGGAGTTTAAGTCCTTTTAAGTTACAAGCACTTACTAAAAACCTTTAATTTTCTAAAAATCTGCCTTGATAAAGTATAAAACCAAGCCTCCACAATTCCAAGACAAACTTCCAGTAACTTAATTATCTTTTTAAGCAAAAACGAACCCTCGTCAGAAGAAAATAGAATCCAGGAACCCTACAAATGTTATTTATAATGTCCAGTATACGACAGAAAATTATAAAATGTGATAAGTAAGATATTGTGATTAGAAAAAAAAAGTTATCAAGAGAGGTAAAGGGAAAATCCAGATGTTAAAATGCCAAACAATATCCTTAAAGAAGATGTAAGAAATATGTTCAAGAACTAAATATTTAGTCAAATAAATAGAATATAATTTAAAAAATCAATAGCAGTAAGCCCAGTAGAAATTATAGGATTGGAAATTACAATATCTGACATGATAAATAAAAAAATTACTGGATAAGTTCAGTAGCAGAAAAAACAGAGGGCAGAAAAATCTATTGATTTTGAAGATAAATTAATAGAAACTACCTAATATCAAAAACTAGAAAAAGAAATTACTTGAAGAATGAAGGGAATTCCAGTGATTTGTGGGGCAATATTGTTTTCTAAGATATGTAGAACTACCCAGGCCAGGGTGGCTCTTTTGGTTAGGGCATTGTCCTATAGCCGAAAGGCTGTGGGTTCTGTTCTTAGAGCACATGCCCAGGTTGTGGGTTTGATCCCCAGCCCCAGCGCCTATGGGAGGCAACCAATCAATGCTTCTCTCTTACATTGATGTTTCTCTCTCTCCCTTCCTCTCTCTCTAAAAGTAATAAAAAATTGTCTTTGGGGTGAGGATAAAAAAATTTTTAAAAAGGACATGTAGAACTGAGAAAATAGTGAAAGACTTGGGACAGATTTTACCAAGTGTGATTAAAAAACAACCAAATAAACACCCATTACATTATAATTTTAAAAACCTCTGCAAACCCAAAGAAAATTAAATTTTAAAAATAGCCACATACCTTAAAACAGTTTATATGCAAAGATAACATAAAATTTTGAAAGAAATGATAAAAATGACACTTTATAAACAGAAGAAGAATGTTATAAATAAAGGCTGAGTTTCTTTTGTTTCTGTTTAATAACAGTGCTTTAAAACATATGAAGCAAAATATTTAAAAAAGTTATAACTACAGGTATCCAACTATAATACAATGATAATTATACCATATCTTCTCTGGCAACAGAGAGAATATCAAGACAAAAAAATCACTAACAATAATATCAATGAACATTAATCAGCATTCATAAAATACTACCCACAACTATGATTATTCATAGAATTAATCTCAATGAACTCACAAAGTTAAAATATTATACAATCTACTTTCTGATTATAATAAAGTATAAATTATGCCAATATATCTACAAATTCCATAAATATTTGGAAAATAAAAAATACTTATAAACACTCAATAAATGCAATCAATTAAATCACAAGGAAAATTATAAAGTATTTCTGATTGATAATAACAAAACAACATACAAAAATTTGTGACATAGTGGCTTCTTGTCAAGATGGCAGAGTAGATAAATGCTGTAATTGCTTCCTCCCACAGCCACATAAAAATATAACTAAATTATGAAACAACCATCATCAAGAACTACCTGAAAACTAGCTAAACAGGAGTCCTATAACAAGGAATATGCAGAAGAATCCACAAAGAGATTCATAGGAGGGGCCAATACACTGAACTCATACCCATGTGTGGTGATTAAAAATTACAAAAGATATCTTGGCTGTGGAGGTCCATACTGAGGAGTGAGAGGTCCAAGCTCCATAGCAGGCTTCCCTGTTCAGGGTTTCAGTGATGGAAAGAGAAAGCCCATTACTTCTGTCTGTGAAAACCAGCAGGGATTGTGGCTGAGTGAGGCAGAGGGCTGCTGGAGTCCTAGAAGTTCTTTTTAAATGAATTTACATGGATTCACCCACTCTGAGTTCAAGCCAAGGGCAGCAGCTCAAAAAGGTGCCAGAGACATACAAGGAGAAACTGAATTGTCGGGCCTTTGGTTGAGGATTGGAGGGGAGCTTTTTCCCAGACAAAAGGACTAACAGAAGGCAGTGTTCCTTTACTAAGCCTTCCATCTGCAGGCTCAGGCCTGTGTAATTATCTAAGTCTCCATCAACATAGCTAATATGCTTCAGCCTATCCTGGTGATTCTCTTAGACCCTTCCCCATACAACTTACAAATCTACCCATGCTGATTCCAGTGGCTTTTCCATAAAGTCTGTTTTGAGTCTTGCTGCAGACTTTCCTAAAATCTCTCAAGTGTTCACAAACCCCCAAAAGGCAACATCTGGCCTCAACATTGCCTGTACCTCTTGAGCTAAGTGGCCCCAAGCCTGGAACTGGCAATAGCAGGCCTCATTTTTCAACCCAGCACAAGTGGCAACCCTCTGCAGATCTCTTTGTAGTTCATACCAATTGGCCCTAGGCAGGGCACAGGTAGTGGATGACCTTGGCCTGCACCAGAGACCCTTCCAAGAGTCCCCAAAACCAACAAAATCTGGGCTAGCATTAGACTAAACCAGAGCACCACCCAACTACCTCCACAAATGGCTCACCCAAACAGCAGAGACTTAGCAGGCACCAGAGTCCTGCAAAAGCAAATCCTGTTCCAGGGGGTCAGTTCCTGCACAAGAGTTCCTACACTATAGTCAGAGCCAGTCCTTACAACAAATCAGCTTGAGGGTCAATCCCTCCCATTGAATTCCAACAGTAATCAAGGCTCACTACAACAAGAGGACACATACAACCTACATAAGGGATATGACTAAAGCACCTTACTCAGGTGTCCGAAGAAACTGTGTCAGTGGGCCACAAGGAAACCTTATATATAAGGCCCCTCTACCAAACCCAGGAGACATAGCAGGTCTACCAAATATATTGAGACAAACACAGGGAGGTAGCCACAATGAGGAGAAAAAGAACCATGTTCCAAATAAAAGAACAGAACAAAACCCCAGAGGAACTAAACATAATGGAGAAAAGCAATCTACCTGATGCAGAATTCAAAACACTGGTTATAAGGATGCTCAATGATCTTAACAAGAATTTAACAAAGAGACAGAAAACAAAAATGGAGATAGAAAACATAAAAAAGGACCCATCAGAAATGGAGAATTCAATAACTGAAAGAATATATTAGAGGAAATTAATGGTAAATTAAAAGAAGTGGAGCACTGAATCAGCAATTTGGAAAAGAAGGCAGAAGAAAACACCCAATCAGAAGAGAAAAAAAAAAAGAAAAGAAAAGAAAAGAAAGAAAAAAAAAGGTTCCAAAAAATTGAGGATAGTTTGAGGGGCCCCTGCAATAACATAAAGCATACCAGCATTTGCAGCATGCAGGTGGTAGAAGGAAGAGAGAGAGAGAGCAAGGAAGTGAAAACCCTCCTTAACCTGGTGAAGGAAATAGACATACAAGCTCAGGAAGCACAGAGATGTCCAAGTAAGATGAACCCAAAGAGACTCACACCAAGATGCCTCATTTAAAGTGCCAAAGGTGAGAGAGAATCTTAAAAGCTACAAGAGAAAAGTAGTTACTTACAAAAGAGCTGACGTGATTGTCAGCTCATTTCTCAACAGAAACTCTACATGTCACAAGGGATTGGCACCAAATATGTAAAGTGACAAACAAAACAAAACAAAACAAAGATCAACAACCACAATTACTCTATCCAACAAAGCTATCATTTAGAATCAGAGGACAGAAAATGAATTTCCAGATAAGAAAAAGCTAAAAGAGTTCATCAACACCAAACCAGTATTACAAGTAATGTTAAAGGGTATTCTATAAGAAGAAAAAGGGGTAAATATGAATAATAAGATGGCAATAAATAAATGTCAGCAATTACTTTAAATGGAAAAAGATTTAACACTCCAGTCAAAACACAGATGGTAGCTAAATGGATAACAAAACAAGACCCTTACACATGCTATCTAAAAAGACTTCCTATAGACTGAAAGACATTCACAGATTGAAAGTAAAAAAAAAAAAAACAGGAAAAGGTATTTCATGAAAACAGAAATTAAAAAAAAAAAATGGATAGCAATACTTATTACCAGACAAAATAGACTTTAAAACAAATGTTACAACAAAAGACAAAGAAAGACCCAGTAATTCAAGTTCTGGGTATTTATCAAAACAAACCAAAATAATAATTCAAAAAGGCATAGTCATCCATATGTATATTACAACATTATTTACAATAGTAAAGACATGGAAACAGTATAAGTGTCCATCAATAGATGAATGGATAAAGAAGAAGCAATGCATTTATACAATGGAATATAACTCAGCCATAAAAATGAATGAAACGTTGCCATCTGCAACAATATAAATAAACTTCAAAGAAATTGTGCTGTGTGAAAAGTCAGACAGAGAAAGACAAATACCATCCAATTTTACTTATATGTGGAAAGTAAAAAAACAAATGAATAAGCAGAACAGGAAAAGACTTACAGAGAACATTTTGATGGTTGCCATAAGGGAGGGGTGTTGGAGGGATAGGCAAAATGGTGAAGGGATTAAGAAATACAAATTGGTAGTTACAAAAGAGTCAGGGTGATGTAAAGTACAGCATAGGGCACATAGCCAATAATATTTTAATAAGTTTATATGGTCTCAGGTGGTATTAGATTTATCAGGATGGTCACTTCAAGTTATATAAATTCTAATTATGGGTTATAGACTTGAAACTAATATAATATTGTATGTAAGTATAATTGAAAAATAAAAATATATATATTCTAATTGTGGCATATAGCTAAAGCAGTGCTTAGAAATATATAGGTTTATATACCTCCACTAAATCACATCTAAATAAAATATATTTTGTAGTTTTCCACCTTAAAAGCTAAAGATTTGCTTTCTAGTTTCATAAAGATATCAAACTAAAAAATCAGTAAATGGTGTGGTATATAAAAATAAAAGCAAACATCAATGACATGAAAAAACATAAAATAAAGGGAATCAACATAAGTAAGCGTTAGTTCTTTGGCAAATGCAATAAAATGAATGAACCACTAGTGAGATTGATAAAGAAAAAGAAATACAACTCCAAAAAATTACATAATCAAGAATGAAATGCAGATTCTACAGATTTAAAAGAATATTAAGGAAATGCTTTGAATAACTTTATATGAATGAATTTAAATATATCTATATTCTATGAAAATACAACTTACCACAATTTACACAAAAATAAATTAAAAATTAAAATGTCTCTAAACAAATTATCAAAACCCTCACAGACAAATGTATAGGGCATAGTTGCTTCTGTGAATTCTATAAACTGTATAAGTAAAGAATTATAACAATAGTATATAGACCTCTTTCAAATCAGAGGATGAAGAAAAACTTCACAATTCATTTTAGGAGAGAAGAATAATAGCAATATCAAAAACCTGACAAAGATATTACAAGATTAGATATAATCCAGTGCCCAAATGAACATACACAGAAAAATTCTTAACAAAATGTTTGCAAATTGATTGTAGCATTATACAGAAAGAATACTAATACATTCTATCCATGTGAAATTATGTCAAGAATGCATGGTTCAGCATTCAAAACCCAATAAAGGCATATCAGCTTCTAATAAAGAAATTTAATAAAGAAAAAAGAAGATATGCTCATCCTAAAAGATTCATAACAAACACTCTCACTGAACTACGAATAGAAATTAAGTTCTTCATTAAACTGAAAAGTATCTTAAGGTTAAGTATTGAATATCATGTTATCAAATCTCCCAAATGAGGGAAAGAAATCTGCTCTCACTTTCTCTCTTCAGTGTAATAAGAGGTGAGAAAGAAATGGTGTATATAAGGATTTAAAAGGAAGAAGAAAATGTCCTTTATCCCAAGATGACTCACTAACTTACACAGACAATCCAGAGAAGTTTACAAAAGTACTGCTAGAATAAGTAAATTCGGCAAGACCACAGTTCTTTTTATTGAAATTAATTGTATTTTTATATATTGATAGACATGAGAAAAAATCTAAAATCCATAATAAATAAACAGAGGTAAATTTAACAGAAGACATGTAAAACCTCTACATGGGAAACTATAATGGAATGCTAGAAAAAATTAATGACCTAAAGAAATGATACATATAACATGTTCATCGAGTAATCAACTTAATGTTGCTAAGATTTCAATATCTAAAAAAGGATAAATGCCTTTCAAGTTAAAATTTATACATGCACTCTTGTAATAGCTGATTAGTTATGACTGAAATGTATATGGATGTTTAAAATGTCTTAAATAGGCAATAGGAATTTTTAGTAAAAAGTTTAAAATATAACACTGCATGATTTCAAATCTTCATATTTTTTACTATGAAGTTACAGTGATCAAAACAGTGTGTTAGTTCTTGGTGTAAAGGTGGAAAGAAAATCAATGAAAAAAATAAAAGGTATAGGCATACATACAAAGTCAATTGCTTTAAAAAAAACTGTAATTCCTTTTTTTATTGTTGTTCATGTACAAATGTCTCCATTTTCTCCCCACCACTCTCTCCTGCCCCACCCACCCCCACTTCCCACCTTCAATCCTACCCCCTTTGGCTTTGTCCATGTGTCCTTTAAACATGGTCCTTAATTATTGTTCCCCTAATTTCCCCCATATTCCCTCTGCCCCCTCCCTTCTGGTTACTGTCAGTTTGTTCTTTATTTCAATGTTTCTGGTGATAATTTGCTTGCTTGTTTCTTTGGTTGATTAAGTTCCAATTATAGGTGAGATCATATGGTATATGTCTTTCTCTGACTGGCTTATTTCACTTAGCATAGTGCTCTCCAGTTCTATACAATTAGTAAAATGAAAAGGGAGCTAACTGTATGGTAAAATACATTTGAAAGTGATACATCCGTTGCTTTTTGACAATGAAACCAAATTAATTGAATAGAGAAGGAAGCACATTTTTTTAAAGTAGTTTTAGATCTGCTGGATATCCACAAGGAAAAAAATAACCTCAATACCTACACTAAGTTTTATGTGAAAATTTATATAAGATAAAATATAGACAAGGTAAAATGTGAAAGCTTCAAAGAGAAAACACAGAAGTAATCTAAAGAATTGTGGAGTAAGAGAGGATGTCTTGCAGAGAACAAAACACGATGAGAAATAAGACACAGATGCACACACAAACACACATATACTGAAAACATGAAATTCATCATAATTAGAATTTCCACTCATCAAAACACAGCTTTTTCAAACAGGGCCACCAAGAAAATATTTATAATACATACATTTGATAAAGGATATCAATAATATAAATGGCTCACATTAAGCAATAATAAAATGCAATATTTTTTCTAAACAAAATGTTTATTGATAGTACAAAGTTGTTTCAGGGTTTATTATCACAATTAGCTCATTTCTTTTTAAGAATCAACACTGTAATTCTTACATAAACCACCTAATCACTTTCTTTAATACAATATTTATCAATTACCATTCATACTCAATATTATTTTGTATTAGCTTCAGGCATACAGCACTCTGGTTAGACAATCATACTTTACAAAGTGTTCTCCATGATTTTTCCAGTATCCTCCTGGCACCATACATAGTTATTACAGTATTATTGACTATATTTCCTATGCTGTACTTTACATCCCCATGACTGTTTTGTAATTGCCAATCTATACTCTCAAACTCTTCACGTTTTTCACCCAGTCCTTCAATTTCCTCCCCTCTGTCAATATTCAGTTTTTTATCTGAATCTACGAGTCTGTTCCTGTTCTTTGGATTACACATATAGGTAAAATCATATGGTATTCATCTTTCTCTGACTGATATTCACTTAGCATAATACCCTCTGTGCCCATCCATGCTGTCATAAATGGTAATATTTTGTGCTTTTTATGGCAATTTATTACTAACAGTTTAGATCTTTTTATATTTTCTTCTTAAAGAAAATCATTTAACATATCTTGTAATACTGGTTTGATGATGATGAACTCCCTTAGATTTTTATTGCCTGTAAAGCTCTTTATCTATAATTCTATTCTAAATAATATCTTTGTTTTGTAGAGTAATCTTGGCTGTAGGTCCCTGCTTTTCATGACTTTGAATATTTCTTTCCAATCCCTTTTAGCCTACAAATTTTCTTTTGAGAAATTAGTTGACAGTCTTATGGGAGCTAGCTTGTAGGTAACTAACTGCTTTTCTTTTGCCGCTTTTAAGATTCTCTCTTTGTCTTTAAGTTTTGGCATTTTAAATGATGTGTCTCAGTGTAGGCCTCTTTGCATTCATCTTGTTTGGGACTTTCTGTGCTTCCTGACCTTGTATGTTTATTTCCTTCACCAGTGTAGGAAAGTTTTTTTGTCATTATTTCTTCAAATATATGTTTAATATCTTGTTCTCTTTGTACTCCTTCTAGTACCTCTAATATGCAAATGTTGGTATCCTTAAAGTTGTTCAAGACACTCCTTAAGCTACCCTCATTTCTTTGAATTTTCTTTTTGTTCTGCTGTTCTGGCTGGTTGTTTTTGTCTAACTTCTCTTCAACTTGCTGATTTGATCCTCTGCTTCATCTAATCTATCACTGATTTTCGTTAAACTATTCTTCATTTCAGTTATTCTTTTCTTCATGACTTTTTATATTTATATCTCCATTTATACATTTCTTATACCTTTGTTGAAGTTTTCACTGAGATTATTAAGCATCATTATAACCAGTGTTTTGAATTCTGTATCAGGTCAATTGTTTTCTCCATTTTATTTAGTTATTCTGGAGTTTTGTTCTCTTTTAAGCTTCCTTGTCTCTGTTTAAAAGACAATCACTGGTTTTCTGGGTATGGTAGTTCCCTGGATTAGATTTCTCTTTCCTAGAATGGGGAAGTACTCATGAGCAACTCATGAACTTCCATATTTTTGTTTTATTTTAAACATTAGAATTCATTAATTATGTAATGATTGATAGTGACATCTACTAGGAATATATGAGTGGAAACTGATGGCATGTACCTTACATACAGATGCATATAGTTCATTTTGGAACTATAATCTCAAAAAATTACATAATATTCTCTCTGAACATTTTATTATAATATACCAACAGAACTTTGATTTTATTATGTATGCCCACAGAGTATTAACATCAGATCTATATAACCCAAAAGATGTGAGCATTGAATGAAATAAACAGTGTTAAAAATCTTTCTATATAATGAAATTAATATTAATACAATGAGGAAGGAGAAGAAAATGCTCTTTGCTATTTAGAATTTAGGATTTCTTTGCTGCCTTTCTAAAACCCTCACCTCTAGAATATTGACATTTTCACAGAAGAAACCTGAGAAAATTAAGATAGTTCAGACTAGTGTCATTCTGAATTGCAATCATTTACCACTACACTTAGTCTTGCTTCTGTGAATACTGCTGGGTCCAGTCTTGCCTTGGCCAAATAAAATAAGTTTAATGATCGGTAAGGAAAGAGACAACTGAATTGGAGCTTATCTAAGAGAAATTTTTACACTAGAATCAATGTACATCACACTCCATTGGCCAGTGATTGGTTATGACAGGTAATGAGAAAGAAACCCCAGACTTTTCAGTGAGAAGCAAAAAGTGTATAAACTACACAATGCACAGATGGTGGTGAAATGAGGCTTTCGATGTGCTAAAATACTGAGTAATTCTGACGATACTGAGAAGAATGAGCTGTTCATCACTCATTTTTATGTGTGACACTCAACATGCATACCTATTTAAAATGGATATAATTAACAGTGTATTATTTTCCTCTCTTGTTAATTAGAATGACATATTATAAATTATAGTGGATAGAAAGTGTGCTGATTAAAAATTATCCCAGAAAAACTGTGTATAAACATTTTAATAAAAAAACATACAAATCATCAAATTATATTTTGAGTTATTAATTTAAATTTGATAATTGACACTCAGTTTATGAAATTTTATCAAGTTAGATAAGGTTTTCTTTTTCCTATTATTGTAATAATTATGTTTTTCTAAACCATTTACAAAAGAAATATAAATATATAACAGTCCAGAAAATAGGTCAAATGATTGATAATCAAAATGTACATAAACAAAATGTTTGACTATGAATTCAATGGCATGAAATTAATATAGTTTAAGAATTTGGGCAATATTAATTTACTACCATTATTTTACTCATTACAGAATAAAAAGAAAATGCATTATTGGTCCCTGTATTTTAGTAATGTGCCATAACTTTTCTCCATTTATATTAAAAAACAATGGTGTAACTTAGAGAACCACAAAAGTAATTTCAAGTGATAATAAACTAAAATTTTTTCTAATAGAAATTGGCTAAAATGTCAGACACACTTCTGTGCATGAAGACATAAAATATTTGCTAACAGTAAACAAAAAATTAAAAATGTTCTTTTAAAATTGAGATATAAATGACCTATAATATGACATGTTATATATTTACTATAATAATGTTAGTTTCAGATGTACAACACAGTGATTTGAAAGATGTATATAATATGAAATGACCACAACAAGTCCAGTTAAACTCCATCACTGTACATAGTTATATTTCTTCTTGTGATGAGAAATTTTAAGATCTACTTCTTAGCAAGTTTTAAATACACAGTACAGTATTAACTACAGTTATTTATTTATTTTGACTACCTTTACACACTTCACCATGAGTGAAAGTAGCCAAAGTACTTTTTGCTGACATTGAATTTTAGAGTTACTCAAAATATCTTCCTCAAATTAAGTAAATATTTAAAAATCCATGAATGTTCTTGTTTTTGTGACTTGGTTTACTAGTTATGTATGGAAATACTTAAAAAAGCAAAGTATAGAAATAAAATTGGATCTATTTTCAACATAATAGGCTCTTTAAAAAGAACTTCCTCAACTATAATAAGGGAAGTCCTTGATGAAATCTAAAACATATTAGAGAATAAAACTAATAATTTAAAGACAGGTCACAACAGTAAGACAGAATCCAAATGGAATCCAAGACACTCAGATTTCATTGTTAATTCAATGTATCTATTTCTCAAGTATTTATGAACTTGCCCTTAAAAGGTATATAATGAATTACATAATATTGATATTATTGTGAAAAAATAGCAAGTTATTTTTATTCTTATTATATTTTTCAAAAACCCCTATATTTTCTCCTTTTTATCACAACCCTATGTCTGCATTATCTCTCACATATACTAGTGCAGAAATTTTAAAAGAATATGTTTTAAAATGCTTAATATTTAATCATAATCCTATAATACCAATATCCATATCTCCAAATACAAATATATAAATATAGTATATATAAAATAGTATCTAACTTTTATGTCAGATAACATTTTTTTCAATACCTATGTTGTGTTAAAATAGATGCTAATTTCATTCTGTAGATGGAAAACACATTAAGTGTTCTACTTTGTCTCTCCTATTATTTATTGAACAGTGTAAATTTACTTAATGTCATTGAACTATCCAGTTAAAAATAGTTAAGATGGTAAATTTTGTTATGTATTTTACCATTATAAAAAATGAGGGGAAGCCATGATGTAATTCTTATTTAGATGTATAATTCATTATTGCCAACATATTGATCATCTGCAATAATATATAATACATATAATTAGCAGGCTTGTAGAGTTGTTCCCAACTTTATGACTGTTGGCTTCCAACTAATCACAGCTACCAACTTTTCTGGAAAAATTTTCCTGGGCGCACAGTTGCTTTTCAATTGCTCAACTGGGAAGTTATCTGTCAAGCCACTGTCAGAAAAACACAGCCAATGACTTTCTTCCATGGAGATACTGAAAGCTGGCTGCCTTGGTTTAATCAGTGCTGCAGATGCCCGCATCGAATCTTACTGAAGGAAGTATTTAGCTAAAAACAACACTCCTGCTTGGCTTTTCCCTATGGTTTATGTTTCTACCTTCACCTTCTTTATCCTGAAAGCTTTACTAAATAAGTGACTTGCCCAGATATAATTTCTGGTTGTCAGAAATCAAACTTAAATAGTAGCTAGAGTAGCATTTATGTAAGTTATCCAATAAAAAAAAAAAAACACCCAAAACGCAGGATCATAATTGAAAAAAACATACAAGACTTCTCTATAGTTTAACACCTCTAATTTTCTTCATAAACATGATCTTAAAGTTCAAATTTGATAATGTACCCAATGCTTTAGAAGCACCTGTTGCAAGTTCATGTACCAAAGTTTTAACTTTGGAAGTATTGCCTAAAATATTGCAGGTCTGGTAAAACAGATTGAAACCATTCATAAAATCTTGCCTATTACAGAAGACAAGTCCAGACAGATGGTAGAGAAGACAGTCATGGACATGATGTTAAAATATATTAATTTTATTATAAGTAGGTTGGCTGAAAAAGTAAATGAAATTGAAAGAGACTTTTGGTCATATTGGAACTTCAGGCAGGACATCTCACAACAGGGAATGGTGTATGACCAAAAGATTATTACGTAGTTATTGCCAATAACCATTGTCAGAAAGTGTTAAACAGAATACACTATTACTGTTTAAGCTCATGGAATGGTGCATGGGCTGCAGAATTTTGTAAAGCATCCAATAACAACAACAAAAATTTAATGGAAAAGTACCTTATTTTCTGGTAAGCCAGCTCTTATAGCAGGAAAATATGAAAGAGATACTAATGAGAAAACTAATGACATTTTCTGTCAGACTTGGGAATGAGTTGGCACATGAGGAAAACAAAACAGTTAATATTACTATTAGACCATTGAAATTATTATCTCATAGTCCGGAACAACATAAAAAGAGGTGAGAATGAAACACAACATAGTCAATATTCATACAGAGTTCATATTGACAGTTATAAAATCTTTGATGTATGAATTAAAAAAAATATACTGTTTATCATTGTGAAACAATTTTGAAATTTTCCTAAATCAATGTTAATTTATGTAAATAATTTAAATAATTAACTTATTCAGAGAATACCCATTGGGAGGAAAAGTTTGTTAAAATCAAGTTCTCTGAATTTATTAATTGAATTGGAATTCATCATGTTAAATGATCTTCCAATTACATGTTGGATCTCATAAAACATTTAGAATTACATAACAAGTATTCAAAATTAACAAATAGTTATTGTAATTTTAAAAAGATATGCACAAATGTTAAAATATTAAACAAAGAGGAGCAAGTCAAATAATGAATTATTAAAAATATCATATGATAAATTTAGGCTGGGGTTACTTTGACAAATTATCTAGAAAACGGATTTGTTTATTTTGTTAATCTGTGTAAAAACTAACAGCCATGTGGTTTTGAAAGGTGCATAGTATTTAAACTGATTTTTTTTTGAGTATCATATTTTATACTTGACTTTGGGCAAATCACACAATCTCTCTTCTCAGTAATAAAACAGGAAATTATTACCTGTCATATTCTCTCTCATAAGGCTCTTACAAGAATAAATGTTTAATGCACTATAAATATTAAAGGTTTAATTGGCTCTGTTAGGAATCCACAAATTTTAGGGTCAGACTCAATAAACATATGGTTCTCAATGATAGATTAATTGTATCATATACCTCCGAGAAGAACCTGATGCCATAAAATCAATTTCTCCATGTCTCTTTCGAAACTCAAGTTGAAAAACAAATGGACAAGTTAATGGACAAGTTCAGTCTTTATGTTCCTCTCTATTTCACTAGTCTTTATATCCTGGAGAATAGTAGTTATTTGGAACATGAAAAAGAATGGTTTATTTCTCATCATCTTTCCAAGTTCCAGTACACTCACATTAGAAACCATGTGGCACTAATATCCTGCCCCCCCCCACAAAAAAAAAAACAGAGGGAAAGAAAAAAAGACACTGAAAAGAAAAAGGAAATCTATCACCTAAGCTATTGTAAGAAGAATGTAAAACTCCACGAGGGTAGAGATATTTAAATACAGGGCCCAGCAAAAGCAATGCCTGCTTAAGTATAGGTGGTAGGGTAATGATATGGTTATAATAATTTATAGTTTTAATTTGAACATTTCATCTAAAATGTCATATGGTGTCATATTACATGCTTATGACTTTGTAATAAAAGATTTTATAAAAAAAAGGGAGGGACATTATTTGTGCTGGAGCATGTATTTTGCTCATTTCTGTAATCACAAGAATATAAAAACATTGACATATAATAGGTATAAAAAGGATATTTATTGCATAAAAAAGTTGGCATATAGTAGAATATAAAAAGAATATTTGTTGCATAAATAAATCACTTGCTGGTATTCTGATTATGATTTTATGTTTCTAGAATAGAAACTATAGAGACAGAAAGTATATTAGAACTATCAGGAGTTATGAGGAGGAAGGAATGAGAAGTCATCACTTAATTGGTATAGAGTTTTGGTTTGCTGTCCTGAAAAGTTTGGAAACAGATAGCAGTGATAGTTGTACAACACTGTGAATGTGATTACTTTAATGGAATTAATTATAAATATAAAACTGACTAAAACAGCAAATTTTGACATATTTTATCACAATAAAATATTTTCAAAAGTATAGCTCTAATCCAGAAAAAAATCAACTTTGAAATAAACAGATGATATTACTCAACAAACCCAAGGAAAAAATAAAAGAATTTATGATCCTAAAATATCTGTACCTTAAAAACTATAGTAGCAATATATGTTTTTCAACTAAAATTTCAAATGTAAAATAAATAAACCTTTAGGGGATAATTGAATTTTGATAAGCATATGCATCCATGAGGTCACCGTCCCAACCAAAATATAGAACATTATACCATCACCACAGGAAAGTGTTCTCCTTCAAGGGTGTGCTGAAGGCAGTTTATAAAAACTTGCAAATAAAGTTTGATAAATTTTTGGTATTTCTTAGTTAATTACTAAATAGGGGCATAATTAAAAATATTTGAACTAACAAATAACATTGTATTTAAAACAGAATTAATCTATCATTAAAATCAGATCTTAAATATTTTACTACATTTTATAATTATCTTGTGCTATTGAGATTATATGCCCATCACTTTTGTATGGTAGAATACTATATTTGTGTTACTATAAATCCTAATTCTGTGTTCAATAACTTTATAATGGTAACTCCAAATAGGCAGTTTTGGTATTTACAAAATGAAAATCACACTTTAAAAATTAGAACTTTTTCCCTTACAGAAAAGTTTTTAAACATATACCTGCACATCACTGCTCAACTACCCAGCCACTGACTGACTGTCCCTCTCCAGTTTTTTCAAGTTCTCATTTTGAAATTACAGCTCAATTTGTTCCATTCTTGAACTTCACATTCATGTAATCATAAATGATATTCTATTTTGCACCTGGCTTCTTATGTTCAACATATTTTTAAATTATTTCTATATTTCTGTATATGTCAATAGCCTATTCTTTTTAATTGCTGGGAAGTGACCTGAATATACTGAACACAGTTTATCCAGGCTCCTTATGACAATATTTGAGTTATTTATAATTTTTTGTTATTTTGAATTAAGCAGCCACAGACATTCTTATACAGTATTTGGTAGATATACTCATTTTCTTACTTCTTTGTAGTAAATACTTAAAAGTAGAATTAGTAGATAATGAATAGGTATATATTTAACTTTTTAAGAAACTAAGAAACTGCCAGTTTTGCCAATAGTATGTAACATTTCACCTTCTTACCAGCAATGGATAAGAGATTCAATAGCTCTATTTCTTCACTAACATTTAGTGTCATCAATCTTTCAAGTTTTAGTGATTCTATAGGATTTGAAGTAATCTCACTATGGTTTTAATATGATTATTAATGAGGTTGAATGTGTTCTATTGAGCTTACTAAACATCTGTTTATCTTCACTTGTGAAATTTCCTTTCAGGTCCTTGACCAATTATTTTTAAAATAAGTTGGTCCTCACAGTCAATTGGCCTGGGTGGTCAATCCTTCCCAGTGACTGCCAACAGCAAACTAGGCTCAACAAGAATAGCACAGTGCACATAGCCCACTGAGGGGCACACCTGGAATGCCCTGCCCAGGTGACTGGGGAGACTGTACCACTGGGCCCTACAGGACCCCTACTAGAGAAGACCATTCTATCAAGTCCAGGAGATATAGCGGCTCTACATAATACATAAAAACCAAATGGGAGGTTCCCCAAAGGAAAAGACAAAGAGGTTCCAAATGAAAAAAAAAAAAACAGGAGAAATCTACAAAATGAGAACTAGATCAAATGGGGGCAAGCAAACTACCAGATATAGAGTTCAAAACAATGGTTATAAGGATGCTAAAGGAAATTAGTGAGAACTTTAACACCATGGAAAAAGACATCAAGATTATTGTATCCAGCAAGTCTATCATTTAGAATAGAAGGACAGATTAAGTGCTTCCCAGATAACGTCAAGTTAAAAGAGTTCATTATCATCAAGCCCTTATTATATGAAATGTTAAAGGAACTTATCTAAGAAAAAGAAGATAAAAAATATGAACAGTAAAATGACAATAAACTCACACCTATCAACAACCAAATCTAAAAAGTACAAAAACAAAAACGAACTAAGCAAAAAACTAGAACAGGAGCAGAATCACAGAAATGGAGATCACAGGAGGGTTATCAGCAGGGAAGGGGAGAGGGGAATGGGGAAAAGGTACAGGGAATAAGTAGCATAAATGGTAGGTAGAAAATAGATGCGGGGTGGGGGTGGTTAAGAATAGTATGAATGTAGAAGCCAAAGAACTTATATGTATGACCCATGGACATAAACTAAGGGTGAGGGGAGGGTCTATGCAGGGAAGAGGGGAATAAAGGGAAAATGGGACAACTGTAATAGGACAATCAATAAAATATATTTTAAAAAGAGAAAGAAGACATAAAAATCATATAAAAAGAACATGTAAGAAATGAAGGATACATTAAGTGAAACAAAGAATAAAGTATAGGAAATCACTAGTAGAGTAGATGAAGCAGAGCATTAAATCATTCATTTGGAATATTAGGAAGCAGAAAACACCCAATGAGAGCAGCAAAAGGAAAAAAAATTTTAAAAAATGAGGATAGTGTAAGAAGTCCCTGGGACAACTTCAAGTATACTAACATTCACATTATGGGGGTGCTGGAAGGAGAAGACAGAGAGCAGGAAATTGAAAACCTATTTGAAAACATAAGGATGAAAAACTTCCCTAGGTTGGTGAAGGAAATAGACATATAAATCCAGAAATTATAGAGAGTTTCAAACAAGATAAACACAAAGAGGCCACACCAAGACTCATCATAATTAAAATGTCAAAGGTTAAAGAAAAAAGAGAGAATAAAAACACAGATAAAGAGTTTACAAACAAGAAAATGCTAAAGGGACTTCTTTAAGAATAAGAAGAAGAAGGGAAAATCAGATATGTAAATAATAAAGTAGAAATGACTGTATATCTATCAACAATTACTTTAAATGTAAATGGATTAAATTCCCCAATCAAAAGACAAGGTATGGTTGAAAGGATAAGAAAACAATTCTGTTTAGTATAGACTTTCTTCAGATTGAAAGACAGACTGAAAGTAAAGGGTTAGAAAAAGTTATTTCATGAAAATAGAAATAAAAAAAATGGGCAGCAATATTTATACTGGACAAAGCAGACTTTAAAACAAAGGCTATAACAAGGAACAAAGGAGGAACCAGTAATTTCACTACTGGGTATTTATCCAAAGACCCTTAAAATACTAATTTGGGAGGGCATATACATCCATATGTTTATTGTAGCATTATTTACAATTGCTAATATATGGAAGCAACCCACTTGCCCATTAATAGACCAGTGGGTAAAAACGTTGTGGTACATATACACAATGAAATATTAATCAGCCATTAAAAAAGAATGAAATCTTACCATTTGCAAAAGTATAGATGGATCTATAGAGGGTATGATGCTAAGTGAAATAACTCAATAAAGACAATACCATATGGTTGTACTTAAATGTGAAATCTAAAATCACAAAATAAACAAACAACAAAATAGAAGCAAACATATACATACAGAGAATATTTTGATTGTTGAAAGATGGAAAGGAGAGTGTTTGAGGTATTGAGTGAAAAGGGGAAAGGGATCAAGAAGTACAAATTGATAATAGAGAATAGTCATGGAAATGCATATGTAAAGTACAGCATAGGAAATATAGTCATTAATATTGTAATAACTATGTTAGGTGTCAGATAGGTACTAGATTTATTGAGGTGATTATTACATAAGTTATATGTGCCTAATCACTATTTTGTGCACCTGAAACTAATATAATATTGTATGACAACTAATTAAAACTAAAAAGGTATTTGAAATTAAAATAAAATAAAATGAACTTGACTTTAAAACATCAGTATACACACACACAGGTGTGTGCATGTATATTACACATACATAACACACATATATTAATGTAAATTTATAATTTACATATTTTTATATTTTGCACAATTGAATATATAACTTTATATGTAAAATTAAAACTGTAAGAGTATTTGTAATGATTTTTTAAAATGTGTAAACAGGATTTTTAGGAAATAGTATTTTTTCACTGTTAATGTTTAAATTGCTAGTGAATAATAAAAAAATAGATTAGTTTTTTTTCTTTTATTGCAGCTTTTGAGTTCTCTAAAGAAAAGGGGTTCCACTTATCTCATGTAACCAAATTGGTCACTCCCACCTCAGCTGGTTCTACCCAGAGGGAAGGCTTTCTTTTCTTAATTCTCAAAAGGTTGCTTGGCCAAGTCATATTTCCAAAGGGGCTATATCAGTAGAGTGGGGCCACCGTTTGTTGTTTCAAATGGATGAAGTTATCTTATGAATTAGAGATGACTTGGAATTCTAGGCAGGGAGAATAGAAGGACCAAGGAACCTCAGCATAAAAGACTATGACAGTCTGAGAACGAATATCAGAGTGAAGTAATGAGTGAGTGGTGAGTGAAAATAGGAGGTCATGTCAGAATGTCAGAAGCTTGGAGTACTAACCAATGCTAATGTTAGGAGTTTGATGTTAATTATATTTTCTTTGGAGGAATAATTGAATACTTTTATACAGGAGTGATTGAGATTTTTAATCAGGAATGTCTCTCTGCCCATATTGTGGAGGACTACAGGGAACCTATTTGCATGGCATGGCATGGCAAATGTAGCCCAGTCCCTGATTTGGAAAACTGGTGTGGAGTGAGTCAGCACACAGGACCCATGCCCATGGATATGTTCTCCCATAGGGAATCAGGCCTGCATTGTACCCAGGCTGCTCTGAGGCTTGTTTTTTGCTAAAACTCCCTCACCCTGAATTGAGGCAAATAATATTTACTACATATCTTTAAAGTAACTTCCTAAATCTATGCTAAACCTCCTTGGGAGGAGGTTTAGCCACTTTTTCTGTTGCATTTGCAAATATCCTTTTTCTTTGTAGTAATTAGCAACTTCCTCTCCTTTGTCATCTGTAAAAGGTAATCACATAAAGTGAATCTGTGCATAGTAAATGAGGACCATCCTCAATGTAATGTGCCCAGAAAAGCAATAAAAGCCTGTCCAGGCAGGGGTTGAGGCTCTCTCTCTCTCTCACTCAGAAAGTGGCCAGGCCATCTCTTTCTCTCCACAGGACTTCTGTAGTCTGTGTGAATTTGTTCATTGCATCCACAACACATGCAACCCACAGGTCAGAGTCCGCATCAGAGAACAGAACACCAGAGAGTAAGGATGGAGGCAGATGAGCATTAGAAATGTTTTGAAATATTAAAGAAACCATGATGGCCCTAAACTAGGGCAGTGCTACTGGTAAGAGTCCACCTTTGGTGGCTGCAGGGCCAGTGCAGCAGCAGCTATGAGAAGTGTCTGAACTCAAAATACCTCTGATGAGATCTCTGAATCCTAGGAATCTCCTACAGCTGCATCACATAGGGGCTTTTGTTTCTCCCATAACTCACATGAAACTGAACCATGAGATAGCGTGAGTATGTCGTATGACTTCATTACCGTTTTCAGTCTAGGCAGAATTAAGAAAATTAATTTTTGTAGTTTAAGATAAATAGCTATACTCTCCAAAATAGGTATTATCAAATCATTACATATAATCTCTCCATACAGCAATTATTTATCACCCTGATAGTCACTGCCCCACATTTACTTAAGGTTTAGCACTTGTATCACCCTTTCTCACCCACAACTGTCGTTATCCTTGATGACTCCTTGCACCTGAATGATGCATCTTACTGACTTGCTTGTTTTAAATAACTTTGCCTTTAAGTCCATTCCCTTGGCTGCCACATCTGTGTTGTCAAATTTGTCATTATCAAAAAAAAATACCATTTCTATAAGTCTCAATTTCAAGCACCCTGCTCTCTGATCACTGCTTATAATTTCTGCTTAGTTTTCTTAAGCCCATACTTCAACAGTTGCTCAAGCCTGCTAGTACCTCCTATTAATTGGTGTCCTACATTTTCACATCTATTATTCTCTTTATGCTGTCATTTTCCTTTTACCCAACTGATTTCAGGTTTCATCATTAAAACCATTTCATTGCATGCATCTCAATTCCCTTGTCTTCTGTTCCCCTATCATTTTTCCAGAAATAACTCCAGGTATATTTAATTACGTAATTTACTTAGGCCATGTTTACATTGAAGCAGCTGAAAATGACTGGAGAAAAATAAATAAAAATCATGCAAACTGACCTCACCTAAAATGTGTTATCACAAATCTCAAGTGAGTCTTCCTAACTTCTTGGCAGTTCTACAGCATTTCCCAAGGCAATTCACTCTCTTACTCTCTGAGATGACTATTTCACACCTACTCTTCACTCTATTCTTAGTTTACTTGCTTCTAACTTCTCTGAGAACTGTAAGTGATCTGAAAAGAACTTATTCTCAACAATGACAATTGCCATCTTACCTATTTCTGTATCTAAATATTCTCCATTTCATCTTATGTAATGAATGAATTCACTACCAGAACATGAAGCCCATTGAATTGGAGATACAAACGAACTTGTAATTTCTCAGCTTTTGAAATTGAGGGTTGTTTGTTTCTGCAACAAAACTCACTTTTGTTTAATTACCACAAATTTAGTAACTTTTCTCAGTATACATTTATTATCCCATCATTTCTGTGCCTCAGGAGGGGTTCAGGTGTGGCTTATCACCATGCTCTTCTCAGTGTCTCCCAAAGACTGTAATTGTTTTTTTTTCAGGCTATACTCTCATTTGGAGGCTTGTCAGAGAAAGAATCTATCTTCAAGGTTCTTTGGGTTCTTGGCAGAATTTGTGTCCTTGTAGCTGCATCACTGAAGACCCTGGCTTTTTGCAGGCTATAGTCCGAAGGCCTCCCATGGTGCTTAAAGGCTGCACACAGTTCCTTGACAGATTCTCCATCAAACCTGCAAGGAGAGTCTCTGACTTCGGAGAGCTTTCACATGATCAAGTCCTTCTTTTAGGGGATTCACCTAACTCAGGCCCTGTAGGTCTCTCCTTGTCTGTTAATTCAAAATAAACTTAATGACATCTACAAAACCCCTTCTTTTTTTCCTTTTCTATTGGCTGATATAGTAAGTCCACATTCAAAAAGAGGCATATACATAGCATAGACACTAGGTTACAGGAATCGTGGAGACCACCTTAGAATTCTGCCAACCATAATCACTTAAATTTAAAAGTATAAGTATAAAGTAAAATTCAGTAGAGAAATATACTGTTGTTAAAGTTTATAAGATATAATTTCTATATTTTGGTAACAGATTGGATTAGAGCAATATCAGTGAAGCCCAGAAAAAAAGGTGACAAAGTCAACTGTTTTTTTATTAGTAAGTTCAATAGAAATAATTTGAAAATATGGTTCAGAATAAATAAATGTAAAAGATAATTTTGGGTTTCTGGTTTAAAATTTCAGTAGATAATGGTTTATTTACTAAGTTGGAAGTAACAGAGAGAGGCAAGTTTGGGGTGTTATTTTAAAGGTAGTTTTGAATACTGAGTCTGAGATGCCTTTGAGAATTTCAAGCAGACAGCCTAGGAAGTATTAATTTAATAGTTACTTGAAGTTTCCAGATAAGGTCTGAAGTAGAGATGTAAATTTGATGGTTTTCAGTGTAGAATTATAAGCATGAAGAAGATTGTATAAGCATAGAGAGAGGAGGAATTGTTACAGAACAAACAAGGGCGGGGGATGAGATGATATACTATTACTGAAAGGAAGCCCCAGGTCCGTTATGTCTTCCGCCTATAGGAAAGATGTCTCTCAAAGCCAGAGATTTGTGAAAAGGAAAGGAAATGTTTAATGCTATATGAACTTAAAGTAGTGACCTAATGTTTTTAATCAATATCTTAAAGTCCCTTAAAACACCCACAAACATATACAGTCATTCCTTCCCCCTTCGCCCAGTCCAGAGTACCATATCTCAGGAAAGGAAATAGAAGTCCTTGGCTCAGGCAGACCTCAGTTCTTCTCAGTAATCCTTGTTGGCTGGGAGACCTTCCTTGGTTCCCAGAACCATCAGCTGTGTCGCTGTCCAGGCAGGATCTCCAATTAATCCAAAGCCAGGCGACACCTTCTCATGGCCTACTGGTAAGAGTTCTTTCACCCTTCTTCCAGGCAAAGTCTCTCTTGCTTCCCAGGCCACATGGCCAAAAGGAGCTCCCCAAAGCCACATGGTCCTCTCTTCTACCAGAGCTGCAGGGGTCTGCAATCTGGTGAAACCTCATGGTTCTCCCCAAAAAGTTGTGGGGAGGAGGGTCTCCACTCTGCCAAAGCCGAGTGGTGATTTTCTGCTAAATCTGCATGGTGATTCTCTCTCACAGGGCTATGGAAGTCCCTATTCTGCCAAAGCTGCATGGTTCCCCTCAAAGCTGCCGTGTCTGGGTTTAAATCCCCATGCCAAACTTCCTCTGCAGTCCCATTTCTGACTCCTCCCACACTCAGCCACACCTGCCCTCAATCTCCCATTCTTTCCAGCCTTTCTGGCTGCCATCCTGGATCTGGGCAGGTGTAACCCCATGTCATAGAGCCATCTTCTCCGAGTTCCCACGCAGGTGCTGTAAGTTGGGGAACCTGCCCCCCAGTCACATCTTGGGGCGTCTCTTTCCATCCCCCTGGCCCAGAGCATGGCCACAGCTATTCAGCATATCCAAGCGACCAGCCAAAGGCTATAGGTATGTTAAATGACCATGCCATAGATTAGCTGCAAAGCTGCCCTGCATGTTCTTGCTCTGTGTGCCCCTTCCCCCAACTCACACCTGTGGGGGAAGGGGTGAGGGCATCTTAGAATCTCCTGGCTTGCACCCTGTAATAGAATGGCCTGTAACAGAACCTTTATAAAGTTAGTATTTCAGGGTGAAACAAAAAAGGATAAATCTACAAATGACTGCAAATGAGATGATACAGATGTGCAAGAAATATAAGAGCATCGAATTGTAATACAGCGATGGCTTCAAGATGGAAAAAGGCATCAACAATATTGGGCACGCTGAGGGATGGGGGGAATGAAGAGTGACAGAGGTTTGTTAGTTCTATTGATTCAGATATCTTTGATAATTTGGCAATAAATTTTGGTCAAATTATGAGGCTAGAAGACAGATTGACATATGCGATAAGGAAATAAGTCAGAAACAAGTTAGTTAGGACAGTAAACAGAGCACAGAGTAGAAGCTTGATTGACTTGATATTCCAGGGAGAGCCTTTTCATTCTTTTTCTTTTTTTTTTTTTTTGTCGTAAGAAGGACTTGGAAATTGATAACCTGGGGTCTTAGTGGCTTGATACTCATAGAGGTTTGCAATTATTTTGGATTATGGCAAGCCAATAAAGTTGTTCAGGGTCACCAAAGTTCAGCAAGTATCATGGACTAGGCAGATAGCCAAACTAGTTAATCTTGTATAAGCAGAAATAAGGGTTTTCAAAGTAAAGTAATAGACCAGCAACTGCAGCATGAAGGAGGCCTCTAGGTGACCTGCCGTTACAAAGGTTGCCTCTTTAGGCTTTCCATTAATGACTTTAGAGGATTTTCTAGGGTTTCTGTTCTCACAAAAAGATGTCCTTTTAAGGAGCTATAACTAACATGTAATTGAATCAAATATGTACTACATTCCAGGCTACATATATGAAGGACTTACTGTAATTCACATTTTTTAATTGAACCACAGATGCCCAGAATTAGTTACTGGTTCTTGGCAAATTATAAATATGGGCAACATATGCCCTCTTTGATTTTATATTGATTTATTTTATGTCCCTGTGATTCTGTAGCTTTTCTACTTTATCTCTGATATGATCGGTAAATGTAATTCTGAGGTGAAGGATTAAGTAGCCCATTGTTTTCAGATTCACAAACCACATTTTCTAAAATAGCATTTGCCAATGATAAAGCCAATAGGTTTATTTTCATTGGTCCGATTTCTGCAACTATCTCTTAAATAGTTCTCAACTCACATGTATAAAGGACACATGGACAAAGCCAAGGGGGGGTAGGGAGGAATGAGAGATGGGGATGGGTGGGGCAGGGGGGAGTGGTGGAGGGATAATGGAGACAACTGTGCTTAAACAATAATTGAACAACTGCACTTGAACATTTTTTAATAAATAAATAAATAAATGAAAATCAAGAACAAGACAAAAAAAGAGTTAAAAAAATAAATAGTTCTCAACTCATGAAGAAAAGGGGAGCTTTGTACAGAGACCTCCCAAACTTCACATATGATAAATTGCTTCTGATTGCACCTTGGGATACTGGTTCTTGTTTTTAAATTGTGGTGGCCGTATATAATTTATCACCCAAACCTGGGTGTTTGAGAATGAGAAGGAGTGCTATCAATAATTAACCATTCTGTTCAGTAACTACAAAATGTTTCATCAGTTAGTTTTGCTACATTAAAAACTGATCCGATTGCACTTCATATGTGCTGGCCCCTGTGATTTCCCCAAATGTGGGAAACTCAACTGCATAATTTGTGGTAGTAGGGGACTGCGTTCACACTCTTCCCTGGGGGGAAAAACTGATCCACAATGTAGTAACTCGAAACAGCTGTAAGGTATTGTGTCATCTGCTGTGGGCTAGCTGATGGTTCTCGTAGTTTCAGCAGTTTTCCTAGTCTGAGAAAGCTAGGCTGGATGATGTAAGGTGGCCACATTTATGTGTCTAGCAGATGTGCATAGAACTACTATGGGTTGGCACTCCTATGCACAATATGGTTTCATGTTGTCTTACAGGCTAGCCCAGCTCTTTCCACATAGTTGTTGCAGGTTTCGAAGGAGGAGCAAAGAGAGGACAGACATCAAAACATATGTACTTGTTGTGTCCGCTTGTTTTCTAGGAGTTCCAGATCTCATTACTCAAACAAGTCACATATCCAAACACAGAGTTTAAATCTCCAAAGAGTAGATGGAGGAGGTGTGAATAAATCAAGGCCAGTATAGCAACAGTTTACCGTAGCTATTCTTAATCATTATTTTAGAAGTGTTTGGCATATTAAAATGTACAGTCCTCACTATAAATCTTAGCTTAGTCAATTGAATAAAAGCATGACTTATTTCTTCTGATTAGATATAAAACTAAAAGTTTTATGTTTGTGATAATTATAAATTATAGCCAAGAATCTTATGCTCAAGAAATTTCACATTTTTTTTCAATAGGTTAGATTGCTTTTGTTTCAGAACCTACACCCTAACAGATGGACAGAAATTTGAAAACTCATGATATGTAAAGTTCCTCTTCCTATAAAATGTGCTAAGTTATTAAGATTTTATCAAGTGCAAAGTGTGGTTACCACCGAGATAGACAAATAGTCTCTCCTGGCACAGTTCCTTCAAAACTATCCATTATGCTGTTTACATTCAAGTTTGGGGCCCAAGAAATTGTATGAGTTTGGTAACCTTGGTCTGAGATTCTGACTGTCCTCTATTAGATGAACTATTTGGTCATTTCCTCTTTGAGCTGTTGCTTCCTCTCTTGGAGAATGGCCAGAATTGAAGAATCAAATGCGGTTTCTCCTGAAATCACTAAAATTTTTACTCTTTTCAGCTTGGAGGAGTTTAAAATCTTTTTCTGGTCTGCAGAAAGTCTCCCTGTTCAAACTCTGTTCTCTTCAATAGGCTTAGCATTTCCTGGTGGAGATAAAAATGACTTTAAAAAATTACTTGTTAGCTGAACAATTTATTTTTATTTTATCTTATTTTATATTAGAAAGAACATTTAATATGATCTCTACCTTCTTAACAAAACTTTAATATATTATTAATGACTATAGGTATAATATATTACAACAGATTTCTAGAACCTATTTATCTTACTTGACTGATTTATAGATCTATGCCCTTTGATCAGTAATTCCGCATTTACCCCTTCCCCTTTGCTTCTGGCAACTATCATTCTACTCTTTGATTCTATAAATTTAACTATTTTAGATACCTCAGAGGAATCAGTATTTGTCTTTCTGTTACGGTATTATTTCACTTACCATAATATCCTCACGATTCATTCATATTGTGGCATGTTGCAGAATATCCTTCTTTTTAAGGGTTGAATACTGTTAAATTGTATGTACACACCATATTTTCTTTCCTTATGTATCTGTCCATGTATATGTAAGTTGTATTCATATCTTGGCTATTGTGAATAGTGTTACAATGAGCATAGGAATGCTAATATCTCTTTAAGATCCTGATTTCAATTCTTTTGTATAATTATTTAGAAGTGGGATTGCTAGATGATATAATGGTATTTTTAAAAAATTTTGAGGCATCTCCATCATAATTTCCACAGCATCTGGGGAATGATGTCTTAAAGAGTGCTTCTAATTAGATTCTGCAATGTACTTCCACAACAAGACTTCCTGTTGTTTGAGAGGAGGCAGACAGAGGGGAAGGAGGAAATAAAAAATGAGTACCTTAAAAAAATTATCCAGTTACATACTCATATCAAAATTGCTGTTTTCAAAATATATGTAAAGTAAACTTTCCAACAATATTTTGAGTAATAACAGCATAACTAAAATGCATAAATAAATCCTATGCTTTAACTTTGAAAGACAAAATATTTGGACTTATAAGCTCTTGGATATTTATTTTTTTCCCCTCAAAGCCTCATTCATTTACTAACACAGTACTCACTGTTTTGTGGTACATAATGCCTAGGTAAACAAGTGAAGATAGGAGAACCAAGTAAAGAGCATAGTACTTTAAGTATTTTTGGTATAGTCTTAGATTTATAGGTTCCTAACATTATATTCCATGCACAAAAAAAGCAGTTTTTGATTTCTGAGTTGAACTGCTAGGTGAAAATAGTATGGCATGTAATGTAAGTAAATAAGCAAAGATAAAGGAAAAGTTCTCTTTAGCTGTTTAACAGAAAATAAATATTTTTTCAAAAAGAAATTAATAGAAACAAACAAAAGTAAGATTTGATTATAATAAAAAGTGATGGTAAAATAGAAAAAGTAGACTGATCAGTGTCCGTTTACCAGCAGTGAGCCTGAGGGAACAGACTACTTCTCCGGCACTACCACACCCAGCAACCTGTCAAGTAGTCACTCAATAAGGCATTCATTCCCAGACAGCAGGAGGTAAGGGCGAAATTATTGTTACTCTTGGCATTTATGCCTTTCAAGGCACAAGTAACTCTGGGTAGCTAAGTTCAGTTACTGTGCTTACTTTTTTGATATGTTCACTTGTTTGGATTTTAACCTGTGTATAGTAGATCTTTAGATTACAATATCACTGACTTTTTTTCAAGTTTGATACTTAAAATTTAGTTCTACAGGTCTATTTGTACTAGTTTCAGCAAATTATGTGTACTCTGGCAAGCTAATATGCATAAAAACTTGGTATAAGTGAAATCTCTTTAATTTGTCCCCTGAATTTGAATTAATATATTATTAATACTCCAGAAATATTACTTTACTTCCTAAATATGACCGGGTAGAAACTTGGGTTAACTGTTAAAATAGTAGGTGAGGGAATTTCACTGGCTGGGTCAATTTTGTGAATTATCTTATCTTGTTCTCCTATGAATTTTGGCTGGGCTCATGGACATTTATAAGAATCTTTTTTCTGATATGTAAATACTTTATGTTCTTAGTTTTTCATTTTTTGTCTTCTTTAATTAATTCATATATCTTAGCATAGTATAAAAAGCTCAGTACTTTTGATTACATTTTAGTATATGTTTCAACATTCATCCTTCAATTATATGAATTTAGTATGAATTCCTACTTTCTTTTTGGAATTTAGCACAATTTAATTCCATTCACTGTCCCCTAAATATATATGCTATTATTGTTGTGAGATTTAATTCTCTCTTTACATATATCTATTTAGATACTATTATATATATTATTTTACTGTATTTTAGATAGATACATGTTTTCCTTTTTCTTTTTTTAAATTTTATTAAATGTATTGGGGTGACCTTGGTTAATAAAATTATACAGGTTGCAAGTCTACAGTTCTATAATACATCATCTGTATATTACATTGTATGTTCACCTAAAGGTGATCTCCTCCCATCACCATTTATTTAATACCCTTTGCTCTTTACTACCTCCTTTCTCACTCTCCTTTTCCTCTAGTAAACACTAACCTGTTGTCTGGGTTCATGAGTTTTTGTTTATTTGAGTGAAATCACATGGTTCTCGACTTTTGCTTATTTTGCTTATCATGATAATTTGAAGTCACCCATGTCAGCATTTCATTTTTTCTTGTGGATGAGTAATATTGCATTGCCTGTATGTACCACATCTTCTTTATCAAACCATCTATCAAAAGAAGCTTCAGTTGTTTCCATGCCTTAGCCACCATGAATAACATTGCAATTAACATAGGTGTACATGTATCTTTACGAAAATGTTTTCAAATATTTTTGGTAGATACCCTGCTCACACCTGTGAGAATGCCAACAAGACAAGTAATGACAAGTATAGACACATACTTTCAATTTTATTATTCCTTTTTCATTGACAAGAATTATACAGAATAATACAATATAATAATAAGGTATATAATACACAGTATAATAATAATACAATAATTATACACAATTATTCTATTTATATAGAATTATTCTTCTGATTTAAAAATACATTGGCTTAAATTTTTTCCTTTGGCTTGGTGAGTGCTCAAAAATTTTATCCATAAATATCTTTATTCAACCTTCATTTTTGAAAACTGTTTCACTGAGCACCTAATTTCACAGGCAGTTCTCTTTATTCTACAGTTTGAAAATACCAGTCCATGTCTTTGGACTTACATTATTTTTATTAAGAAGTAAAAACATATTTTAGGATCAAATTGTACTTTCTTTGAAAGTACTCACTAATTTGGCGGTCAATAATATACTGTATACTCTTTAGATTTTCCCTGTCATTGTTTTTAAAGTAGTGTTCTTATGATGTGTCCGTGTGTTGACTGTCTGTAGACTTGATTTGTTTTTTTCAAGAACTTCTGAAATCTGTGGCTTAATGACTTGTCAGCTTTAGAAAACTTCCTGTTATTTTGAATGTCTCTTATGTGTCATTTTCCCCTTCTTTCTTTCAGGACACCTATTACACATATATTAGACATTCTTGCTACAAACCCTGTCTTTTTTCTCTTTTTGTTTATTACCCTTCCCTTTTCTTCCTTTTATTATCTTTCTTGGCTTTTTTTCTAGATATTTTGTGACCTATTATTTTGTGACTGGATACTTCACACTTTCATCTTTTTCTCTCTAGCTATAGCTCATCTGCCATTAAGCCCATCTAAAGACTTCTTAATTTCAGCCCTTATGTTTATCAGATTTAAAATTATAATTCAGTACTTATTTAAAATTTCATGCTTTTGACCAAAATTTTCTATCTTGTGTTTTATTTTATTGATTGTTTTCGGCAAAATCATTTTAAAAACTGTGCTGATAAATCTATTATCTGTATTTGTGTAAATCTATTTATAGTACCATTTCCCTCAGTTTTCTATTAAACTGTTTTTTCGTATCATGTGCCTGTTGATTTTTATTATGTCAGATATTATCCAAGAACATTTGTTAAATTATTTAACACAGGATATCTTCCTTGGAATGGGTGATTCACATTTATTTTCATGGGTTGTTAGTGGTTACCAGCAACTTCAGATCGCCTTAATTCAATCTCACAGATCAATGATTCAAACCTGAGTTCCACTCACTGTATAGGCCAGTCTATTTCAGGTTTATCCCTGCTCCTGAGGGTTAGCCTTTCTTCATTCAAACCCAAAGCCTTGGACATTTTTGCCTGTACCTGGGACTTTCTAGATGAGGATTGATCTCATATTTTTGTTCTCTTGGCCCACAGATAAATGAACAGCTCTGTTAGTTTAGCTGCCTATTATGGAAAAGATGCCTGTAAGGGAAAAATTGCCATAAATTCCAGGCTGCCCTCTCTGAAACTCTCTCTCCTTTTGGCTATTTACTTTCAATTCTTATTGCCTTTTTGGTGGTCTTCTCTGATACCTTTGGGTGATATCATGCAGTATTTAGTCAAAGTTGTATAAATTTTTCAAGGATAATTTGGTCTGAATTGCATAGTCTACTATACTAAATAGATGTCTCATAAAGTTGGATATGAAAGTATCATTTTTATTAAGAATGATATTTTATTAACCACTAACAACCCATGACAATAAATGTAAATCACCCATTCCAAGGAAGATATCCTGTGTTAAATAATTTAACGAATGTTCTTGGATAATATCTGACATAATAAAAATCAACAGGCACATGATAAGAAAAAACAATTTAATAGAAAACTGAGGGAAATGATACTATAAATAGATTTACACAAATACAGATAATGGATTTATCAGCACAGTGTTTGAAACAGAATTTCCACAGCATGAATGAAGACCAATGGTGATCTTCCTTTCTTTCTTCCATTGTTCCCTTCTTTCTTCCTTTCCTTCTTTCTCCACTCCCTCCTTTTTTCCCCCCTTATAGCTCTTTTGTAGAAGAGATTGAATGAAACTTCTTTCTGGGAATTTCCGTTTTATTTATTTTCTAATTTACTACTCTTTTAACCAGTTAAGTCTTTTTGTATGTATTATAGACACATTTTAGCTGCCAGTACTTATTCATTCTTTCTAAGAAAGTCTCAATTTCTTTTTCTAAAATCATCTTTCTTCCATTACACATAATATTGCTAGAATAACATAGTTACTATTTTTACATTTTTGACTGTCCCTCATATAACTTTCTCTCTTATAGTTGGAACATTTCTCTTCATTTTTAGGGAGGCATTATCTGTTCATCTTCTCTCCCTCTTAAAAAGATAAATATGTCAGAAACTCACTTTAGGCAAGATATAAACAGCCAGTCAGAAAACTGCCCCTGAATTTTGGCTTATGACATGTTGAATCAAAAAATCAAGAACCAGGAAAAGTACTTTCTGGTGATTCATGAGAACAGTTGTATAGGCAGCATTCAATTTCTAGAGTGGCCCTGGCGATGACTAAAATGAGAGTGCAAGATCCCATCAGTAGTTCAAGCTGGTATGTCCAGAGGCCATCCCTGGTGGTTGGTTGCCCCTCATTCATCAGACTAACTATAAAGTGTAATCTTGGCTGTAATTTTAGATGCATAGCTCCTAAAACTGCTTCTATAGACTTTTCAGCTTTTTTTAAAGATACCTAACAATGCCTTTTACCTAAATAAATCTCTCTTTTGCTTAAATTAAGAACTGACAATTTATTTTTCTTTGCAATCGAGATCACTTACTTAACCAAAGAATTACCCCAGATCTTTTGCTCTGTCATCTTCCAAACCTGAATGTGTACCAGAAGCCTTAACTCCTCATACCTCAGAATGTGGCTGTATTTAGTGGTAGGGCCTTTAAAGAGTTAAAATAAGGCCATGCAGTGGGTCTTAAGTCAATCTGACTGGTGTTCTTATAAGAACAGGACATTTAGACACAAAGAAACATCAGAAATGCTTGTACACAAGGGAAAGGCCATGAAAGATACAATAAGAAGGTGGCCATTTGCAAGCCAAGGACCAAGCCCTCAGGAGATACCACACCTGCAGGTGCCTTAATTTTGGATTTATGGCCTCCTGGACTGTGATACAATACATTTCTATTTTTTAAGCCACTCTGTCTGTGGTATTTTGTTGTGATAGTCCTAGCACACTAATAAAATTATGACAGAAATTTCTGTAATGGAACACAGTAATGTTTTAATATTCTCCCTAAGGTACCTTGAAATGTCTCAGGCTAGGTCAGAAGGATGGATTTGGTTAAAATTTGAAACTAATAGAAAATTCAGGTAAGACCAAATCTATAATTAATGAATAAAATATAATGATAATAATTGCAGTACAAATAGTCTACAAAGGTTTATCTGCATGACTTTTTAGGAGGAAAAAAGAAAGGAAAACTAGGGTATAGGGAAAATATAATTGGTGAAAATATAGGAGTGATACAATTGGTATAAGGTAAAAAAGTAAAATTAGCTTTAATGGAGGTCTATATGGTGAATTCATAAAGGGAAAAACACAGAGGAGTGAATACTGCACTCGCTTTGGGGCATAATCTGGAAATGGCATGAACTACTTCTACTTACTTTCCATTGGACAAAATATTATAGACTAGGTAAGAGTGGCCAGGTGCTGAACTAATCCTCAAGAAATAATTCAAGAGAAAAATGGATTTTTGTAGATGTCCAGCAATTTCTAATATACATAGAGGCTTCCTGGTTTTCAACATGTATTTGGTTTTGATGCAGAGCATGAAAAAAATACTACTGAGGTTTGCAAATAAATGCAGAGAAAATTCAGAGTCAATGTATTCAGGAAAAAAATACCCAAAACTCCAGGATTAGGCAACTACTTCAGTTAACAAATAAAATAAGCAACGAGCATTTTATAGAATCTGAGTGTGAGAAGCAAAGTCTTGTATAGAAGCTGGTTGATACAATTCAGTATATAAAATGAACTTGGACATACCAAGGACCCTAAAAGCAGGGATGTGCTATCTCAGTACACTGAAAATGTGGAAAGATACCATTTGACCAACAGTATTGAAGGAGTTGGAAAAGCCAAGGACATTAATCACTAAAACTGTTTCCTTGGTCATATTCACTAATGGTCACCATCAAATCTCCACTAAGGTTGAACTGAAAGTGAGTAACAGAATTTTGACAAATAATTCTCTTACAATGTTTTTTATTTCAGATTTGATCATTCTTTTTTTCATTTTCATTGCCTGAGATAGCAATACTCTCATTCAAGAATCTCAGTGGAATTCATCTTTTGCCACTTATCATCAAAATTGTGTTATCCTAGCTGAACAAAAATAGACAAACTTCCATACAGAATTCTTTATCTGCTTATTTTCCCTAAGCTATATATTGGACCATTTGTTTAAATCCAGCCAAATATATGATGATTAATAATGAAACATTCCATTTAGTTTAATAAGCTTATTAAAAATATCATACTGTACACTGTCAGAGATTAGCCTGATATTGTTTAAATATTTAATATATGTATTCGTACAGTGCATATTAATTTTATAATATGTAAATTATCAGGTGTGCATTTACATAAGGTGTATGTTTTTTGCTGGATAGTAATAGCAGTAAAACTTGACGTAGCTGTGCGACTCTCAGGAGGAGGTTGTGTCACTAAATGACAGGAGGCTTATCCAGGGAGGTACAGTCTCAAAGTCACCAGGGTTTAATCAGTTGTTCTACAACAATAAATGTTTGAGAATGTGAAATGCCTTTTTATCTTAATTTATTAGATATTTATAAAATTGTTCTCTAACTTGGCTATGCATGACATACGTGTGTGTTATATATATTCATTCACTGGGATTTTTATTATAATACATGAATCACATTCATGAAATGGTGTTAATTCATTACTGGTGGATTGATTGAGTTTTGTATGTCTTGAGAATTTAATTGAGTTTGTTGATTTACTTCTAACACTACACAAGAAATCTTCTTTCTGTAGGTTTATGTTTCTCAAAGCAATGAAAAATGGGCATCTTAATGATTGAACATGTCCTAAACTTGTGTAGATTAGATATGCTTTAAGTAGATGGTGAGATTTTTAAAGCTGTATTATATAAATAAAAAAATATTAGTAGATTTAAGATGCCCATGAGGGGAAAATAGACTTTGCTCTTTCCTACTGACAATTAATGTATCTAAACTGTTATCTTAGTTGAATAGTAGTGATAGTCTACTTTTAGCAGCCCCCAAACTATCAGCGTATTTGATGCATGCACCCCTGAGCTCTGAGGATCTTCTCCGTAAACACTTCCAGGACAGCCAACATTTTTCTTTCTACTCTTTTAATAGCTGCCTCCTCATTTGATAAATCTTGGAAGTTCTGCAAATAACATCATTTCCTTTCCATTTTCAAAACTTGAACACATTCTTGCCTGCTATTTTAAAGAACGTGGTTACCAAAAAAAAGGAAAATATTAGCCACATTTTCCCTTTCTTCTTCGTTGCAAAACTGTCAGTCTAAGCATTACTTAATTTTTTATACCGCTAATGGGTAAAGAGAAGTTAGACAATAACAAAAAAATGTAGAGACCAATATATTATTTTTTCACAATAGAATCAGTCATTATTTTTCTAACTGTCTTTGTCCAGAGTCATATTTGCTGCTTGCTCAAAACATTAGAAAGATCTTTGAACACAGTGCAATTTGGGATCATTTCTTCAATCTAATTAATGGGCAAAGAGAAAAAAAGCCTCTGACAAAGAAGATTTTGGACTTAATTTCAGTGCTAAGTTTCCCACACCTGAAGTCATTTTACCTGTGACACAGGAAAATTGGTTTGTTTTTCTTTTAAGCTGTTTGGTATGTATATGACAGTGGCTTCCCAGTGCCTTTTCCTTAGGAGAAAACTCTTGTTCTAGAATTGAGGGTGGGAGGTGGGGTTGGGTGTGGCAGGGGGTAGTGGTGGAGTAAAATGGAGACAACTGTACTTGAACAACAACAACAATAATAAAAATCTAAAATCTAACATCCACAAAGGTATATTTCTGAAGCATGAATTTGATCTTTAAAATCATCCCATTTTCTCCAAAGCAAGACTAGTTTATTTACAAAATAAGTCTAATTTCAATAAACTTGGTCTATTATTTGTAAAAAAAAAAAATTATAGTACAAGTTCGTAAGAATCCTGAGGTGGAAGAAAGGTGTGTGTTTGTGTAAGTTCTTCTCTTTGTTCCTGACTTGTGTTTCAGTTCCCTTTTGTTTTAATTTATCCTTCTGGTCCTTTAAAAGTTGAAAGGAAAGTCAAGAGAGTAAGGTGCTAGAGACATCCAATTGGACTAGCATTTCTTAGTGTTAGGTCCCTTTTCTGGACTTGGAAAGTGTTTAAAGAACATTAATTCCTAGATGTTAGATTTTGCAGACTCTAAGGAATTCTCTATAGATGGGGTATGTCACCTGCAGTTTTGTGATATGGGTGATAATTTTTCTGGCTTTAGTTTTCATATTTCACCATACAGTCCTGGTTTTGGGGGTGCATGTTCAATACTCTGTGTTGAGGTCCTATTCCATTCCCATTTCAATATTTCCAGACCAGTTCTTTCTTTAATATGTCCCACATCTGATCCATATGAAACATTCACCCTCAGCATGTAATTAGTGGAGATTAAGTTATTTCCTAAATTTCAGCCTTCTACAACAGGGCCATCAGCATCTTCAGAAAGCCTCTCACTATTTAGATTGCTTGTGTGTCCAGGTGTGTGTCACTCTGTGCTGTCCCTCAGGTCCTTGGGTTATCCCACCTAAAACCTACTTAACTCAAGGAGGTCATTTACTCCCTTTCTCTCTCTCTCTCTTTGTGAAAGAGGAAATATGCCCACCAGCCATTTCAATAATAAGTCTCTAATTTTTTACACTTGTCTTTTCCATCCTTTACTTTTGTTGGTTCAGGGTGAGTAGTCAGCTCAGAATATAGCACTTCACTTTTAATTGCATTGCTGCCTGTCTCTGTTGTTAGCCAGAGCTGAGTCATAATTAGCCAAAACTAGTAAATACTGAATCTGCCAATTGTAAGGTATGTGATCATAAGCAAATTCCTTAAGTTATCTTCAAAATTCTCATTTGTATAGTGCAGATAATCATAGTAATCTTTTATATTTATTTTTGATTTTTGTTTGCAGGTAAACTGAACTTACAGAAATAAAGAAAGTAATACTTATGATTGCATATGTGGTAAATAAATTTTAGCTACTGTTATTATCTTTAAGGCAATGTCTTTTCCCCCAGTAGTATTTAGGAAAATAAAGTTTAACTATTACATCCTTAGTATTCATTTTGTTAAACATTTTTCAAAACATTGACTCCATATCCTATGCTACTTTCTTTATAAGTAAAGCACTGCATAATGAAGCAGAACTCATGGAATAGTTCTTAAAAGAAAAACATGAAAACTATTTTTTCAGTCAGATCTACAGTTAAATGATAAATTTGGAAGTAAATAAGGAAAAAAAAGGGAAATGAGAAAAGGCTTAATTGGTATTACCAGCAGACAAATCAATATTGCTGAATATGACAAACTGCTATCTGTAATATCATTTAAGGATTACTTCTCCTATATAATTTTGTAGATAAATACTTGTCTAAAGAAGTTGAGATGACTGATTTCATCCCAATATATTTATTGATCAACAGCAATACGAAAGATTCAAGTAGATCTAGTAAAACTAAGGACTTTCACCAAGAAATCAATGAAGGAAAATACTGAAACCCTCATTCACTTAAAAAGAGGATAATCAATTTTAATAAAAAAGATAAATGCCATTGCTCCTCAAACAAAAGCTTTTTCATTATAGGTGTGAAATTTGTTTCATGACCACCATTTGTTTGAGATTTATTTTGCTCAATATATTTTTAATCTAGACTGTTGCAAAATTTCCTGAAGTGATTAGCTCTGCCTCCAATTTCCCCCTGATGGGCACAGATGTGCTCATGTTACTCCCTAAAAGTGTACCTTTAACTGCCAGAAGGAAAGATCCTCCATATTTCTGAGAAATCTCTTTCAAAGTTATGGGAAACTACAAAAATAGGTTCTTGTCTCTTTCCTGATTTATATAGTTTGCCATCAAAACACCTATGATGTAATAAATTAGATATAAATATGCTAATATCTATATATTATATATGGATAACCACAATTTAGCAAACTGAATATACATTTAATATATATTATATATTTTCATTTGAATTGGGAGTATAAAACTTTGTATATGTACATCAAATATAGAAAACTGATCTTATCTAAACTTGTTCCTGTATTTCCTCCCTGAAATTACTTTTGTTCTTCCAATTGTTTGTACATTTTATTATCCTGCTTTTTAAAAAGTGCTATGTAATTCTTTGAAATCACAAAGAAGACTTCAAGGTAGTTTCTTCTGGCTTCTAAAATTATTTTTGTAAGTGTGATAAGGATCATCTTTCATGATGATGCTACTTTATCATGATGGCCAAAATTTCAAAACAGCATTCCTTACCTTGTACTCCTCTTTGGTCATCTTTCTACCTGTAGCACATAGTGAGAGTCACTGTCAGAAACAGTGGGACAGGGAATAAGAGCTGCTTGAGAAGGCAATGGCATCCTTTGGTTGTAGTTTTCAAAATCACCATCCATTCTAAAAGAGGGGAAAGGGAGGGATGGGCAAACTCTTGGCAGGAGTAAATGCTGGAATCACAACTTTGCCTTTGTGCCTCAAGTATTTTAAAATCTGAGTAGCAATTCAGTCAGACTATATATATTCTTTCTCAGGAAGGATTTGCTTGGGAACTCATTGGACATTAGTCTTTAGGAAATGTTTTAGAAATGTTTATTTAGGGAGTTGAAAAAAAAGGATAGAGGGTTTATATATTTACTGGTATGTTCCAAAATGCTGACATCTAGACTTCTCTTGCAAAAAGGAAGGAAGGAAGGAAGGAAGGAAGGAAGGAAGGAAGGAAGGGAGGGAGGAAGGGAGGAAGGAAGGAGGAAGGAAAAGAAAGAAGAAAAAGGGAGAAAGAAAGGAAGGAAGGAAGGAAGGAAGGAAGAAAAAAGAAAAGAAAAGAAAGAAAGAAGGAAAGAAAGAAAGAATATTATGAGAACAGATAACAAATGTGCAAATGTTTCAACCAAGTGTCTTGTGGATTATTAATATTATTTTCCTAACCAAAAATAAACTTACAGATCATTCACCTTTGTTCTTATTCTTAAAGGACTGATTTTAAGATTTATACATAAAAACAGGTTGTCAGATTATCACAGCAAATTCAGACAAAATTTGCTGTGATAGGAAGAGCTGTGAAGAGTATCTAAAACAACCTTTATCTGAACTCTACTTTGATTTATGACTAACTGTGAAAAACACATTACATTATAATTCATGCAACTGTTTTTCTTACAACTTCTTTTACCATTTGAAGTGAGAAAAGTTGTGATATCCTAAGTCCACACCTAAGTGAAGCTATTTGCTCTAGTAAAATGATTTAGGATAACAAAGTCCTTCCATTATTTTTCCATTAGTAAAATAACAATGCATCTAGTTACAAGGGAATATTTATTATAAGATGACCTTACAGAATTCTGAAAACCTTGTGCAATAATATGCTTTTAAAATGTTATCAGTAGTTTAACTTCTTTCATGTGAAAAGTGAACTTTTGTTCATTCACTAAATAAATCTCACATATCCTTTTATTAGATTTATTCCTTTTCTTCTTTGAGATTAAGAGTGTAGTGTAATCAATGTAATAGAACTGTGTCACCTATATTTTCACATGAAAACATAAATGTCAACTATTATGCAGTTTATTTCATTGAACAAAAATTAATTTCTAGTCTAAACATCATGAAGGTTCAATTTCTCATTAAAAAATTGGATGATTCATAAAAAATAAATTAAAAATTTTCTACAACACAAAAGACGATAGCTTAAAATAAAGTTAAGTGAAAAAAATGAATATTTTAGATGGAATTTGCAGCTAAAATATGATAGGACTTATGACTTGGCATTACAAATAATAATTATTTGAAATTCAATCATTTCAGCTTTCTGTTTTGTTTGTAATTAATGCCAATGCCAAACACTCTGATTCTTGAAGGTAAGTTTTGGTGGACAAAACCATGTATGCAACCACTCATCCAGTCAGAATTCACTCCTTGAGTCAAGGAATACCAGCAATCTGCAAGACCCTTTGTACTGAAGGAAAGTGAAATCATTTTCTTTTATTTCAATCTAATTAAGTCATCCTTAGAAAGTATGTTGCACTATTATTGAAACAGCATGCAGCCAAGAGGGGGGACCCCAAATAGGGATTTGGAATGGGACTCAAAACTCAGGGTGTCCAAGAAATATTAGAAAGACATATAAGATATCCTCACCCCTTACCCACTTCAGGTGTGGGTTGGGGGAAGGGAGAAATAGAGCAGGACCATTGAGAACTGTTTTGCATAGCAATGGCTTTGCAGCTAACCTCTGGCATGGTCATTTAACATATCTATAACCTATAACTGGTTTCATAGATATGTTGAATAGCTGTGACCATGCTTTGAGCCAGGGAGAAGGGAGTGATTTCCACCCAAGATGTAACTGGGAGTCAACTCCCTCTGTTTACAGTGCCTGTGTGAGAGCTTGGAGATGATTGACTCCATGACATGGAGCCACGCCTACCCAGACACACTATACCAGTCCTGTAAGAGGGAGCCACTCTCTTCTGGCAGAGTGGGGACCCTTGTAGCCATGTAAGAGAGAGCCATGCAGTTTTGCCAGAGTGTAGACCCCCACAGCTTTGGTATAAGAGGACCATGTGGTTTTGGGGTGCTCCCTTTGACCACATGGCTTGGGAAGCAGAAGAGACTTTGCCTAGAAGAAGGGTAAAAGAACTCTTGCCAGTAGGCCATGAGAAGGTGCCACATGGCTTTAGATTAATTGGAGATCCTGCCTAGACAGCGACACAGCTGATGGTGCCAGTGGCCTCAAACATGGATATTTGCTTCTTTTCCGGAGTTATGGTACCCCAAATTAGGGCAGGGGTAAGAGGAAGCACTGTGGGTGTCTGTGGGTATCCTAAAGGACTTTGATATTTTAATGAAGACCTAATGATATTAGGTCACTATATTAAGTCTGTATAGCATTAAATAAACCTTTCCTTTCCTTTTCACAAATATCTGGCATTAAGAGATGTCTTTCCTATAAGGCAGGGGTCATAACGAACCTGGGGGGTCCTTTCGGTAATTGTATATCATGCCTCCCTTGGCCCTGTGTGTTTGGGTGTGTTCTGTAACAGTTTTTGGTGTCCCTGGGTGGGCCAATAATTGTGTACCCCCTGGTCTGTTCTGTAATATTACTTATTGACTACGTTAGGAAGGAAACAGTTAAAAATCTTTATGTTGATAGTAAGTTTATCAGATAGAAGTGCTTTCAAAATAATTCCACAGTCTTTAAAATTTTCTGTAAATTTTAGCCTTCAATGAAACAAGAGAATCTTTATTAGTCTCAATGTCAGCCTGTTACAGAGCAGAACAAGGGGGGGGCCCGGGACGGTGATGCTCTTACTGAAAGAGACTCAGGTCCATCTTGTCCACCGCCTTAAAAGGAAAGATATCTCTCAATGCCAGAGATTCGTGAAAAGGAAAGGAAACGTTTATTTAGTGCTATACAAACTTAAAGTAGTGACCTAATGTCTTTACCAAAATCCCAAAGTCCCTTAAAACACCCACAAACATACACAGTCCTTTCTTCCCCCTTGCCCAGTCTGGGGTACCGTATCTCAGGGAAGGAGATAGAAGTCCAGTCTCAGGCAATGTCCGGTTATTGTCAGTAATCCGTGCTCGGCTGGTAGGCCTCTCTCGGTTCTCGGCACCATCAGCTGTGTCGCCGTCCAGGCAGGATCTCCAATTAATCCAAAGCCATGCAGCACCGTCTCATGGCCTACTGGTAAGAGTTCTTTCACCCTTCTTCCAGGCAAAGTCTCTCTTGCTTCCCAGGCCGCGTGACCAAAAGAAGCACCTCAAAGC